>AYEL01091526.1:0-24185 GCA_000484575.1 Olivierus martensii | reverse complement strand
GAATATGCACTTTATAAATCAAAAGTCTGTTATTTTATTTTAAATTTATAAAGTAAATTGTTATTAACATATACATATATGTTTATATATATATTATAACCACATATGTTGATGTACAAGAGTAAATAATAAACTAGAAGTAAAGATCTATATTTTCAGATCTAGTTAGATCTAAGATAGTATATCCATTATCGCAAAGTATTCGGGTGTTGTGCTAGTGTATGCTTAATTATATATCATATACAGTACACTTACTATAATTCTGTTTTTACACGATAGATACGTTCCGAAAAACGAAATGTAGGGGGCGAATTGTCGGAGGCGAAATGCAGGGGGCGAATTTTCCAGACCCCTCCGGGATTACTATATCGGTAAAAAGTAACTTATTGTCAAACATTTTGTTACATCAAACAGGTTTAGAAATTTATCGAATACCTGAAATATTTCCGCTTATAGAAGCATTTTGGTTTTTCCTTGCGCTTATTGTAATAGCTCTATAGGAAATTTTTAGAAATTATGTTTCGAATCTAAAATTTGAAAGATGGAATTATTTTGGTTTTCATCGATAAATTTGTACATCCGCGATTATCAAATATATATTTTAGTCTTATAAATTACACTATAAATACAATGACTTTAGTGGTATTATAACATCATTTGTTCCGATGATATTCTCTAGACAACCGCAAATAATCACAGAATTGTTATTAGTAATATTCTAGCTATAAATCAGTCATCCCCAACTTCAATCAGTCGTACGTTACCTTCCAGCTTTTGCCCTATTTGTGCACCAACTTATATCTACATTTTATCTTTAATTCGATTCGAAACTGTCTTCGAGTAATATACGAAGTTAAAAAGATCTATTTTATTAACGTAAATCTGATATTATTCTAGCGTTAATTTTATACGTAATTTCCGAAAGAAATTGAGGCTTATGAGATATTCAATAGGCATCACGCTACCTATTGAATATCTCCCACTAAAAGCTTTTCAACTAATTAGTAGATTTTTATTAGATTTAGTATCGATGTTCTACCGTTAAAGCTCACCTCGACGCCGCATCACTTAACTCTGTAGCTATAATTATATAAAAATGGTGTATGTTCAAACCTCCGAGTACTATCTTAATATATCGTAAGCTATTAGTTCGATTTTTATGAAAGTTAGCTATGATGATGGTGCCATTGACCATAATCGCCACGACATATCGATTAATCCTTTATCTGTAACAACAGTATTTGAAAATGGCGGACGTTCGAACTTCAAAAGTTTCTCCGTAATAACTTTTGAACTATTCAATCGATTTTTATAAAATTTAATAGAGTAATCGGGTCATTAAAGTCGAATTTTAAGTTATATAATTAACCTGGTAGATTCATTCGTTTAAAAATGGCGGACATTTAATCTTATGATATTAATCTATAATAAAGATGAGAGAATGATATAGTTATTCTAT
The DNA here is from genome assembly GCA_000484575.1 of Olivierus martensii. NCBI lineage: Eukaryota > Metazoa > Arthropoda > Arachnida > Scorpiones > Buthidae > Olivierus > Olivierus martensii. The sequence goes on along the minus strand of AYEL01091526.1, from coordinate 22,726 downwards.
AGATTAAGATTTTTGCTTTATTGACACGAGATGCCGCTAATCCTTAAAGCAGAGACCATTGATGGCGGAGACAATATTATGTCTTATCCCATTATTTCTACCGCTTTTGAACGTAATACTCTTACTTATATGGTAAATTAATTTATTATATAAATAATAATTTAAATTAATTGCATTGAAATATTACCCAGGCAGCATTGACTACGGCAGTTAGTATATAATAAACATAATTATATAACTATATTATTATAGTATTAACGATAGCACTACGGAGATATTTAATAGCTTTTAATGACATTCGACATACCGTTACATCATCGAAGATGATTTGGAGTATTATCATTTGAAAAGAAATATACAGTACAATTTTACATTAGCGCCATATGAATAAAAATAGTGCCAATCGAAAGATGACGATGAGTAGAGGAAACTTTCCAAAAGGATTGCACTTCTATATGGTGCAGGATTCGAGAAAATGAACGAAAATAGTAAATAACTTAATCGGCGCCTTCGTGTTCAAACAAGTTGCTATGGTAAAGAGCATGCGCAGTAGCTATCTTCACACTATCTGGCTGATAGCTATCTTTTGCCTCGTGCAACACTCTGTACTTAATCTTTAGATTTTCGAACGGGTTAGTTATTCTAGCGATAACTATTCTGCAGATTAAACCGAAAGTCGTGCAAACGGCCCTAAAATAAAAAACATATTCGGAAAGCTGGTAAAAAGATGTTTTTTATATTCCTTATAAATTTACTTTCGTCCTCTCAGTAAAAAGTACTACCGCTATATGTAATTGTACACTGCGGAAAAGTTTCAGAGGTTTCGATGTCCAACGTTATGTCACCACGGCAAATTTAATATAGGAATTATTTGAAATTGTAGAAATTTCAAAAATGAAAGCTAAAAAAAAATGTAGATCTTTTTCATTATTTGAAATGTGTTATAATAGTCAAAAATTTATCATTTATAAGCAGCAACTGAGTCTGAAAGTACAGAGAACTGTTCTTTCACTGGATCGAACTTACGTATTTTTTTGCGCAGTATGTTGAATATAGAATTTTTAAAACAAAAACTCTTCAATAAAATTTTCAAATATGAAATTCGAAACATTGATTATAATGTATCGATTCATTCTTATAATATTTTCGATGTTTCCATTCAGAAATGGTAGATCCAAAATTAAATAAGTTAGATAACAAAGTACAGTAAAAATTTATTTTATAGGAAAATATATTAATAATAAAAAATGCGCAATTATAAAATTCCATAGATTTTTCTCTGACAACGATTGCAATTTTGCCTAAACTATTCCCGAAAAATCGACGAAATACAGTAAAAACTAGTATACCTGTTTTCGCGTAAGAAAATGTTCGATAATTGATCGAGGTTGATATGGAATAAAAGGCAACATGTTAATTATTTACTAATATTCTTATCCTTAACTTTTTGATTATAATACAGACTTATATTAATAAATAGCGCTGTTTTCAGTAGGTCTATACTGTATTTGTCCGCCGGCACCTTCAATTTTCGTGGATGTCCTCTCACAATAGATTTTCTAACGAAATATTAAGAGCATAAAATTAGAGATAAAGCCACGCGTAGCCTCATACAATATATCCGTCAATACAGTATATTAATTTTTTGATATCTCCAATAATGGAAACAATATATCTATTATATAATGCGTAGCAATTAAAATTTTTTTTTCGTAATCATAAATTTACAATTTATTATTTCTGTCGATACCCAATTTTTATTTTAAGTAAATGAATCTTTAAACGAACCGAGTTAAATTCGATTGGCTTTTTCTGTCATTTTAGAAATCTCTAGAGGACCAACCGGATCGAAGAAAAGAAGAGAAAAACTTGGTGGTAAATCAAAGTAATATTTAACAGACTTCTAAGTTATTGTATGGAGAAATCTCGGATGTGTCAATCACTATTCGATTCAAAGCGCTACCTGCATCCATAATCCGTTAGTGTATATCTTAGAAAATTCTAAAACCATGATAACCACGAAATTTATTTTTAATGTAGTATTTTATATTTTCGATAAACTTGAAAAAATTCTGTTAGACTTTATAAAACGTACTTAATACAATTACGAAGTAATAGAGAAAAATTTTAGAATAGTTTTATGATGGTGATGGTTAGAATAGGGTACTCCATAATTTATTTTAAAATAGAATACGTGGCTTACGGTTGATTTTAAATATACACAAAGCCTACCAAGAGATCGTCTATAAACTACGTCACGCTATTTCCAACACTTTTTGACCCCTGACCGTGACATCACAAATTTGAAAGCTCCCTCCCCTCCGCATAAAATTTTTTTCTCCGATTTTTATAAAATAAAAATAAAAAGTACATAAAATATTTAAAATAGGAATTACTTTACGCTAGGTACATCGTTATATATATAGTACTGTATTCGTTAATTTATAAATAAGCCTTCGAACAATATAATAGATGTACAATAGATATAGATATATGTCTGACAATTTATAACAAACTATTTCTAAATATTTTGCATCGTAATTTTATTTTTCGAACAACTAAGCATAAAACTTTTATATTTTATAAAAAAAAAATTTTAATCATAGAAATTCAAAACTCTATTTTTAAAGTGTGATAGCAAAATTTGCACGATCCCTCTCTCTTCTACGTCATTTATCGTCACCGATCACGAAGAGAGGGGGAGCGTATCACCTAAAAAATCACCAGGTCATCAACGATTGATCTTCTTAATAATATCGACCTTTCGTCGATATTATTAAGAAGATCAATCGTGTCTAATGTGTATTAAACACATTATCAATCGTGTTTAATGTGTATTAAATGCATGTAATGATAAGTGCTGAAAGCAGCAAAGTTATCAAAGCTAATAGGGTGCATCCCGCATGCATCCTTCATAATCTGGAATCTGTAAACATGTTAAAAGCACCTCTCTAAGCTATTCTATAACCATTACCTAGTGTATAATAATGTTTTACAGCAATATATTTCAATATTAAGAATTTGAAGAACAGCAAATTATAAAAAAAATTGTTTTTCAACTTCACCAAAGTTCTAGGCTTTGCCCATTAAATAATGTTATGTATTATACAGTTTCATATTTTTATTATATGCAAATATGAAAATACTTAAAATAAACAAACTTTTGAGTATTTAATGTGTATTTTTATCTTACAATTAAAAACAAATTCTATATGAAAAAATCATATCAAAATAAGATTTTTAAACTTAGAAATTTTCACTTCTTTATGCACAGAACAAAAAACAAAACATTATACAATTATCTAAACTATAATGTCAATATTTCAATACAGAGTTTTTATAACTTCTAAAGAGCATAATATAAAATAAAATTGTCTTCTGTGTTTTATAAAAAGGAAAGTGAAAGAAGAATACAGATCGCATTACTCATGTCAAGTACGTCAACATCTCATGATGCAACGGAAATCTAAAATGGAAGACTACCTACTGTAGTCTTCCATTTTAGAATTCCGTTGCATCGTGAGATGTTGCCTGAGGATGGATGTATAACCGAAACGTTAGCAAAGTTTTTTAAATAAATGTTTCTTTACTGCAGAATAGTGATGAATATTTTGGGATTGATTTAAGAGTTTAAGCAGTTACGTAGTAAACCTTGAGCTACTACAGTTGTCATCAAGATTATTAAAATTTAATAATTTATGATTCATTCAGAATTTTTGGTAAAAATTATTTTATTTTTATATTATATATAATTCAGGCATTTGTAGCATGTAGTTGTTTGGTTTCCTGTGAATTTTTAGATAATTATTTATTTTATTTCCTAATATTATTATAAATAAAGTTATAGCGTAATAAAACTTAATAAAAAAAAAAATAAGATGATAAAAACAGAACTTCTAGGAATAAAAATACTGAATCAATTAATTTTGTGTACTTTCAGTTTGCTTCTGCATTATTTGACTGCTCACTTATCTTCTACCATAATATATAACCTCAGTCTTTATCTAAATTATCTGTCATCAATTGACAATTATTAAAAAAAAATTTTATAATAGTATTGACAACTATTATAAATATCTTTGACTAAAATTTTTTTATCTCAAATTGTAAAATAATTATAGATTAATAAATATATATTATTACCACAATAAATATTTTTAATAACTTTTTATTTTCCTATATTATCAATTTTGATAAAAATTTCAAAATTTGTTTGATCCGTCCTAATAGTTGCACAATCTAAAAGCAGGTAACATAAAGTATATGCATCATGTTTGATTTCTCATATTTAAATTGAGGAAAGGAAATTTTTTATGTAATCAACAAAAATTAAAAACATTGCAAATAAAACATCATCTCCATTATTGTAGTTTTCTGTGTTAAATCCTTAATCATGTTTAAGCATATGCCAAATTGCCACCTAGCATTTGCATCAGCTTTGGCAGTCATCACTTCAGTTGTTGCATCCCTTTTATATCCATTAACACTGTTTCTCTAAAAGACTACCATTGCCAAATGCAAGATGAACTCTCTGATTTAATTTTAAATTTGCTTATTATGACAGTTTCCCAACTTGGTCCACTAGTATAAATCAAAAACAGTTGTAAATAATGAAACATTATCTTTTTAAACTTTATAATCGGTAATAAAGTAATAAAAACGTGAACTCTAGAGCAGAAGCAGAGGAAAAAAAGGTGATATAGCAAATTCATGACCCCAGGAATAAAAACTAGACAAGATCACAAATATCTAGAAAATGATGAGCCAACACAGGTGAAGATATATGAAAAAAGGAACTTAAAACTCTGCCATCTACTGCTGTTTCAGTTTAACTAACTTTAAATAGATTATTTACATAAATGTTATCTTTTATTATACAATTAAATTAACTGTGTTATTTTAATAATAATAATAGAATTTTACAATTATAATTAACAAATTATTTGTTAAAATCCTTTTATTGTTACAATAAATTTGAAAAATGCAATAAAATTTTCTTTTATATTTGTGTTATTTTTGTATGTACAGTCAAACCTCTTTAAGCCGCCACCATCGGTTCGAAAGTCCTCTCTGGCGGTAAAGAAGGGTGGTGGTTTATGGAGGGTTTATGATAACATGTGAGAAAACTTACAGCAACTATTGACCAAAAATGGCGGCCGATGAGTATACCCCCTATCTAGAGCCTTAAATCTATTATCCCTCCCTCTTCTAACAGCGTGATGCAGTTTACGGATACTTTCCAAAGAGGAATAAACGTATATTGTGGAAATCGATACCCAAATAAGGTAAGTAATTGGGACGATATAGTCCAAATTAACAAACGTTGTTCTCCAGTTAGATTTAACAAAGGAACGAAGACAGAATTCTAATAAATGCGCGTGAAAGGAAAGACAGGCGAGCCATAGAATTTGACACGGTGGCGCAGAACCTTTCCTATAAGAATCTAGAAAACAACTGTCATATGTAGTCATTCGCCTATCTTGTGTCAGCCGATATCTATTATTTCGATTATCGACCAACTGGTTAATTATAATTTTCAGTTCGACACGCAAAAATTGAGCGAAATAATTAAATTTAGTCGGAGAATATTTCGCCTATTTAAACGCTAAATGAAGCATTCTACCGCCGTAATTGAATTTAATGATTTTTCCAGTTTGAATTATAAGAATATTTGATTCATTTTTTTAAACAAATTATTGTTTCTTAAAAAAAGCGGTGGGAATTTATCGATTTGGCAACGTTTCGATCGCTATTTCAAATATGTTTTGAAATAACTTTTCTACCGCCATCTGTCATGTTAGGACGACTTCTAAATTAATAAAAGCGTAAAAATTATTCTATACCACCACTCTGTTTCGGTTCTAATTTGCCATCCAGCTTGTTTCTGGAGGAAAATGTGTTAGCTGTTAAGTTTCGACTGCATAAGGCTCTATCCACGTATTCTATCCCAGAGCCGAAGAAAGTAAAAATCGTTGATAAAATAATAAATTTACGATATTTTAATTTTCTAGTAAATAATTGAAAATCTTATTAAATTAGTTAATCTTTAAATACAAATATTTTCCATTTCGTTTAGAATAAAGCGATTAACTTATGAGATAAGAGAAATATTTAATAGTATTAACTATTCCTTCTATTGGTATTTTTATGGAATACGATTATCAGGTATTCTATAAAAATATTTTCCGACGTTAATGTCTGTTATGGTATATCACTCTATCCGGCCCATAGTAGTTTATAATGGCCAAAAAAATAGAGATTTTTAAAAGTTATGTTTATATAATTAATGGAAATAACTGGTTTTAATCAATCCTTAGAATTTAAATCTATTTTAGATTTATTAAAAGAATGCCATCCGACCAAGAATTCCTATATCGCGACCGCTTTTCTGTTTGAAATAATGACGACATAATAATAAGGGTGATGGCAAAAGTTATATTATTGTACCGTATATTCGCATCGTTTCTCTCGTATTAAAGGTACGAGTCGACATTTTGTCTACGGTAGAGGACTTATTCAAATAGGCACTGAAATAGAGGTGGAGGCGTTGAATCGTATTATCGAAGTGAAAATCGAAATAGTAAAAATATTTCCACAACTTTTTAAATATAATAATAGCGAATTTAACATAGTGGCGTGTTTTTAATAGCTACCTTCGAGTACTAGATACAATTATATATACGGACGTTCCGGGCATAAACCGATAACATAAAATGTTATCAGTTTATGCCCCGGAACTTTCATAAAAATTTCCCACCATGTCGCTGTTTATACGCTGGCACATTAAAAAAAATGAATTACATTATATCGATTAGAATATCAATCTCGTATCGGGATATTTTGGATTGTACGTTTGTTTATTTGTGTCAAATAATCCGCTAAACCGTAGAAGCTACATTCCTCAAATTCGGCGCGATTCCGGCCATCCGACTTAAATAGCGGGGCTATTCGGTGATTTTTAGAAGAAACGTTCTATAAAAAGTTACAATACTCAAATTACCTACAAAATTTAACAATTCGGTCGAAAGATGGCGTTACGTATCACGTCTTCGGCTGGAAAAGTTGGCTTTGCCCAATGATGTATAGCGCCATCTGTCGACTAAATCGCGTTAAACTTGGTAGATTATTAATTATTCATAATTTTCGAATATAAATCAAATAAAAAAGAATCGACGAATAACCTATTTATTTAAGTCGGATGGTAGAAACGAATGGTGCCGAATAAGGCGGTGGTAGCCGCTACCATTTAAAGATCACCAGACACAAATAAGCGAACAAACACGTAATCCAAAATATATAATAAAAGTTTCATTCGAGCTGTACGAATTAACTGCAGTTTAATATTAAGAGAAACGTGGGAATTTTTTTCGTACTGATACCCGTGTATCGTCAGAAATATTAAATTACGATTACGTAGTAATCCGTCCGCTATGAAAAAATTATAAGTTAATGGATAGATAGGGCGAGGCGCAAATTCTTCTCTTTCTAAATACCCCGGCCATTGGCCAATAGTTTAGTAACAGGTTACGGGCTGACTATACTAGGCTGGTTTAAGCGATTAACTATATAACTATACTAGAGTGGCTAAGAGTGAATATCCCATCGGAATGTTCACATTAAACGGAGGTCCTAAAGTTTTCCAAAACGACGAGATTATTTGTCCAGATAGCCAAAGGTAGCCACTGGAAAAATTTGGCAATTTTATCGGTAAATATTCCGGCTATTTTATATTTTAAAGAATTTTATTCGGAAATGGCAAATATTTTCTAATAGTGGTAATTAAATTACATCCGGTAAAAAATTGGAATGGAAATTGGACGAAAATCTAAATAACAAACGAAATATGGAGGCGGGAAATAATTTAACAATTAAAAAAACTTCTTCCCCCAGACGATACAACGAATATTATCGACATAATTTATATTCCGTACCCGTAATACACAATATCCAGCGGGCCAATCCGAGTAAATCTTTTTTAAATGGAAAGAAGCGAATCGGTAAGTCGACGAATCCGCCCGAGTTACCACGGAAGGACCAAAACTATAGCGAAAATCGACGGCTAAATAATCGAAACTAAAAGTTTCGATTATGTTGGTGTTGGATTTAGGGCGCCAAGAAGGTAAACGAAGCTTCCGATTGGACGAAAGTTTTTAGGGGGACATAAAAACGCATTTTCTTCGTTTTTCGGAGCGTATAGTACGGAAGTATCTTTTGGCGGGGCAGGCTTTGGAAACCAGAAAGAAAGTATTTACGTCGGCCCCAGTCTGGGTAGGTAGCCCATCCGTTTAGGCGATGGAAGAGAAAGAATGGCGGTGGGTCTCGGTCCGGCCAGGATACTTACCACCCAGTTGGGTGGTATAGTAGTCGTTACGGAGGCGCGGAATAATAATGGAAGGAGCCGGTAGTCTCCTGGTTTAAAAAGTCGTCGGAAATAAGTGGAGCCGTTAATTATTCCGAGGGGGAAAGGGAAGAAACTTATTTCCGGAATTAATTCCTATAAATTTAATAGAATTCTTATCGGAGGAAATTTCGTATTCCTTTCGGAATATTACCGACTGGTGCAAAATTATTATAATTATAAGTATGAAAGTAAAGCCGAAGACGCGGCTTTATTTGGGCTAGGGCCTTTCCCCATCGAACGGCCGTGGCGGGGAAAAGAGGAAGGAGAAGAGGGATAAGGATTCTTTTATAAGAGCCATCCGGACGGCTAGGCTGAGCGGGTGGGTGGCCCACCATCGAGAGGGGAGAGCGCTTCCGCCCCGACGGACCGTCTTATCGTGGGTGAGAAATTGCCGCTCCGTCACTTAACGACCCAACAGTATTCCACGCTCTTCTCGATATCTCCTAATTGTCCATTAGAACTCTTATCGTTCTCGGCTGGGTCCGTTTCTTATCCGCGGGCTCTTCTCTTCCCGTAATTATTTAGCCAACAATCCGCCCACCGGGCCATCCCAATAACTTATTCCGGCGGATTAGCCTCTCGCGTCCAGATGGCCGGCGCCTTTCACTTTTTTAGTCCGGTCACCCGTCTACCCTTTCCGACGACTGGATTTCCCACCGGTGCCGCCATCCGCTTTGGGATAACAACACTAAGAAAAGGCTGGTTTCTTATAAAATCCTACTTTCCTCCTATAGCGGACTCCATTACCGCCCGGCCTATCCGTGAGGAGGAATCGATGGATAAATCGGAAGGAGATCCTTCCGACCGTCGGACCCATACTTCCTTCCATCGACTCCACCCTGGGTAGCCGCCGTTGGATACCCGATAAGTTACGGGACGGAACGAAAGCTTAATACGCCATAAGTCGACCGGGTGGGTGGAGTGGAAACGCTTGGACTTTCCACTCCGATAGACCCGGCTTTTAGTTTCAGGTCCCACCCCTAGAAAATATTTATGGTGGGGTCCGGGCCCGGGTCGGTTTGGCCCCGTCACCCAGTGTTCTAACAGAATGGAAAGTGGCGGCATCTGTCGATCGGAAAATAGGCGCGGTGGGGTAGTGGTGGCGCAACCCTGTAGCCGGAGTAGAACGTAATGCTGGATGACCGATCCGCTAAAGGAAAACGGCGTCCGCACCGTTTTCCGTAAGAAAGCGAAAAGGGATTAGACGGCTCCGGTTGGGTGGGCAGTCGTTTCTTCCGACTGGCGCTGGGCCGTCGTCCGCGCTGACTCCATCGACCACCGGTGACGGTAATCTGTCGTTAAGCCTCTTAGTTTGAGTCGGACTACGCTAACACCGCGCTCGTATTTATGGCCACTAGGACTCTTCTTAAGTAAGTCGAGAAGTGGCGTTCGCCAGATGAAGCTTCGAATGGACGCGGCCCGACCCGTATCACCGCTTACCCACTCGGGATCCTTCGCCTTTCCGGACCGGTATTTTTTTTTTGAAAATCGATCTCCGTGGAAAACGGAAAGACGTCCGTCCGGATATTTGGCCCACCCACCGTCGGTACTTTTCCGGTAGTCGTTGGCCCCGGCTTTCCGCCGAACCTTTAACCGCGACCGAAGGACGCGCCATCCTCCCAGTCCGGTCCTTCGAAGAAACAGTTACTGGGTCCGGTCTTCCGGCTATTTGTTAATGTCGTGACACATTGGACACGATGCGACGCGAAGCGAAGCGTAAGGAAGCGACTTCGCCCGGTTACGCGCGCATGATGTGTCTCGGCCTAGCTTTCGTCGCGCGACTGGTCGAGTTAACGCGCGTAGCCGCGCGAAAAGAACTGAAAAAATTGAACTTTGACCAATCAGCACGCGCGAACAATACGATGCGGCGAGACGCGAAGGAAGCGATCGACAGATAGAAACGAATGCTTTAGTTACTTGGAATATGGCGGATGTCCCGATCCGTATGGTTGGGATTCGGACATAGAATTTGTTTTAGAAGTACAAAAAATACCGTATTATATGTCGCGAGATTAAAAGAATGCCGAAAATATACGATCGCTTCTTTCTAATATTAAATAAACCACACTCCACCAACGACCTCTACCGGCAAATCCACGAAACATGTTTCGTGGATTTGCCGATACAGGTCGTTGGTGGAGTGTGGTTTATTTGATATTAGAAATGACTCGGCAACAGTGTAGACAAGCTGCGGCGCATGCAACGCGAAGCGAAAGGATGCAAATTTTTCTATCATCTTCGCTTCGCGTCGCGTTTGGTGCAACGCCATGTATCTAATGCCCGGTGCGATTCAACGTTTGTTGCTAATGCTTGCTTACGCTTTCGCTTCGCGTCTCGTTCAGTGTGTCACGGCCTTAACCCATCCACCCAGAACTACCTCGATTTTTCGCCGGTCCGGCGGGTGAAGTAAATATATGAATTAAACTTTTGCCAAATTATCATAAAATAAAACCTTTTTAATTAAGGGTTATAATAATAATTCGCCACCAGTTTTTATAATAATAAAAGATTTGGTGTAAAAATACGTATGCAAAAATATATGTATCGGCTTTATCCACCCCCAAATAATTGTACAATCAAATTTTACGCATCCGTTTTTAATATCTAAGCCGCCTGTCCCATAATTTCTAGTTGGCCCGGCTTCCCCACCGTGGCCGCTGTTCGTCTTTAATTTTCCAAATACCCACCTTAACGTTTTAAGCCCTATATTCGTCTAAGGCTGGATTCACACTTGTCTGAGATCACGTCTAGGACTATGACCACGATTGACAACTTGCGATAGAACTTGCACATTGATCACGACCGGCTTCACGATTTTTCGAATCAACCAATAGCAACTGCGTAAACAACAGCCAATAAGAGCTGATGTAGCATGCAATTCGGAACAGATGGCTAAATGCCTCCTCGCTATTGGCTATCGTAATGATGTAGCCGCTGCGACCACAATATAAGTTGAATATTGTCATGGTCGCTGTAAAGAGCCGGGAAGCGAGGCCTGATGGGATTGTTTCTATAGCAACGATCGCGGTTGTGATCGAGATCGCAGTCGCAAGGCCAGTGTGAATCCAGCCTTACTGCTGACGACTGTCTAATAACTACCAATTATTATTATGGCTAAACAAATACAGCCCGGGTTTTTAACCGTAGTAACTAATAATATCGTCGTTTTCTTTAAATAAAAATACGCTGGCCGCTTCCGAATACGATATTTTGCCTGTGACAGAATTTTAAAATTTTAAAGATTTTCTATGGCTTTCGCCTCCGTTTGGTAAAAAAATCGGGAGAGACGATACGATATTCACTTTTTAATAATAATATGTACCGTAAGATTAATTTCTGGCTACTACTACTGATATAAAATATTCGAAACTATAAGGATATATCTTCAACTTCGTTCTCTGAGCTAAATTTCGATGCTCCTATCCTCCGCTCTTTCTAACATAATTTGAGTATTTAATAATACCGTATGTATTTTGAGTGAAAGCGTATTGTATAACTGGTGAGTTCGTACCGTATAATGCGCCGCGTTGTCGGCCGCGGGGAAACGCTATGGTTTTCCACTCTGGAGGACCCGGGTCCGAGTATCGGATCCCACCCCTTGAAAATATTTATCATAGGTTCCGGGCCCGGCCGTCCATCCCCGTCCTCCACCATCCGGTTGACCCCTCCGCAGCGGTAGGCAGCCTGCGAAGAACTTGTTTCGCCCCGCCACAGTATTCTTCCAGAATAGAATGTGGCGTCATCTGTTGACAACAAAAAAATGTGCCGCGGTGTTTGTCGTTAGAAATGATAGTCCAATTTTTTTAAGAGGCAAGTACAAATATTTACTTAAGAGCGCTTTAAAATAAAATCACCAAACAGGCTAATGATCGAACAAAAATATATTGGTACAGTATATTGTCTCCAAAATGCGAGAAATTCTTTCCTCGATTGTATCTTACTTAGTGTGCGCGTTTGCCGCCTGCTTAATTAGCTTATAGCAGTTGGGTTATAGTCAACATTGGTTATAGTACTTAAGCCGCCGTATCACCGTCGAGATATTTTGTACCTGACAGCGACCATCTTTACTGCCAATTATACTGAATGAACTCCTCCATGTTAGAAAACGAGGCCGTCCGGTTAGAGACCTCAACAACGTGGTGGATGCCAACGTAAATTCGACGATATAGCAAATTGACTTTGTTTTGGTGGCCAGACGTATCCCATTTATGTTAATAAGTGTGATGACCCAGCTTGCGCCTTATAGTAATGCGCAAGGACCAGCTGGGCAGCGTGGCCCTCGCGCTACTAAATCCGAAAAAACAACAATTATTATTAACTCGGAGGAAACGTTAAACATAACCTGCATATAAAAAGAGAGTATGACTCACCTCTTCCTGTTATAATACGGGTTTATATAAACTTCTATATTCGGTTTATACATTTTTTTCATGGCAATAAAAATAAACGTTCATTTTTTAATAATCTTTTGTGAAAGTTATATATTTGATATTGATAAATTCTAACACCGTGGCAAAATTTAAAAAGATATGGCTAGTAACATATAATTGTTATATAAGCAGATTGTTTTTGTATTCGTCTTGATTTTTCTGATAGGGTAGACAGCAATATTTATGATTAAACAAGAAGTATATTTATTTCTAATATATATTTATAGATTCCTCATTTTAAAGGGCGTTCGATCTTCCGAAGTTTCTCTGAAACAACTATAGTCGACGACAGCATCATGAGTCAGTATTGAGTGTATGGGAGCAGTCTATTCACAAGTTTGTAACCGTGTATTAAGGCGCGTAACAGTCGATTTTAGTTTAAAGGGTAATACCATCAGTAAGAAGACATCCTTTCCGGGAAGTGTGCATATTTTCGCATTGTTAAAATGTGATATAAATATATCCCGCAAAGTTTTCTAACAAATCGTTTTGTTGCGAAATAACCTTAATAAAATCATATAATCTTCCTGAAAACTCTCTAATTGTTGCAATTAAATGGCACAATTTACTGTAATTTCGTGATTAGTTTAGTGAACTATATAGTCTTGCGTAGTGACACAAACGAACGTCAACTGTCCCATACACTCAGTACTGACTCATGATGCTGTCGTCGACTATAGAATGTTGTCATAAAATTCTATCATTTCATTGAAGACGATTTTGACAATCTTAATCATCCCGAAATATAAAAGAAAAAGACAGATTAGGAATAACAGTAAGACCCCGTTTAACGCTGCTCCGTTAAACGTTGTTTCGATATAACGCGGTTTTTCGAATTTTATATTTTTATTGATTCATTTTGGCCTGGTTTTTCAAACCGTTATTCTTACATAAATCCTAAATCGCAGGAATTCGTTGCATTTGATACTCTTATGCTGTCTCACAATGCGTTTGATATCAGTGCAGTGCAGTTCAAATGAAAGTTGCGGTCAGAGTTCATATTTATTAATATGATCGGTCATCGATGTTATTTTACTGTAATAAAAATAACAATTATCCCATTTTAGCTTTAAGCTGAATGCTGCCTCTTTAAACTATAGTTCCTTGAAGTTAGAACGTTATTCTTTCATCAATATTTTTTCATTGTTTATATAGCTTACTGCAATCTGATTACTGCTTTTTGTTTATAAAAGAATTTTTTCATTGTTTATAGTTTACTATAATCTGATTACTGCTTTTTGTTTTTAAAACTTTTTTTCTAATTTTAAGGTATTTTCATGAATGATTTATGAATACAAATCGATATTAGCAATAAAAATGCCTATAATATTTTTCATGAATGATTTATGAATACAAATCGATATTAGCAATAAAAGGTTTTTCATGAATGATTTATGAATACAAATTGATATTAGCAATAAAAACTGTTTATGAATATTTGTGAATACAAATCGATATTAGCAATAAAAAAATGTCTATAATTAATGTAATATGCAATAAAAATGTCTGTAATTAATGTAATACAATAGTAATAATACATGTTACAAAATAAAAAAAAGAATTAATGTTTGAATACAAATCGATATTAGCAATAAAAAATGTCTATAATTAATGTAAAAATAAAATTTAAAAAATGCTATGTATACTGTATATATTTTAATTCACTGTTCTATTTCACCTATCCTCATTATTTACGTGTTAAAATGACTTCGTTTAACGCTGTTTTATTTAGAGCTTTTTTCCTTGGAAGTATCCCCCGCGTTAAACGGAGTCTTACTGTAGTTCTTTTCAGAACTTAAAATTTATCTATATATATGATTTAAATTAAAACCAATGATGACAGAGAAACACTGAGATTCTGATTAGAATAAAATTATAATTTAATAAATATTGCATTGTATTGTAATTGTTATTTATTGTGATGTAAAAATGAAATGGTGTATTTTTAAAATTTTTTTTTAAACTGAATATAAGCCAAAACTAATTTGATAGCACAGAATGTAATTTATATTAGTGTATTATTGACATTATAATTTTACATTACAGTAAGATCCCGTTTAACGCGGGGAATACGTTCCAAGAAAACAAAACGCTAAACGAAACAGCGTTAACGAGGTCATCTTAACGCTGACAATAGGTAAGATGGAAGTGTGAATAAAAAAATATACGTTTTTTTATTTTGTAACATGTATTATTACTATTGTATTGCGTTAATTATAGACATTTTTATTGCTAATATCGATTTGTATTTATAAATCATTCATGAAAAGCAAAAATATTCAAATAAATAATTTGTTTGTGACGAGGAAGATTAGATCTCCACACAGATCACAGCTGAGCCATAATAGAGAGATATCGAGAGGTCAAGTCTGATCTCTCATTTTGATGTGTCTTTAATTGATATTAAAAATACATAAAAAGGACTTAAAAATAATTTTCGTTACGCTGTATATTTAATTCGTATATCGAAAACCAAAATTTACATTTATTTAGGATAAAAATTTTAATGAAATGATCAATGTTTAGTTTTAAACGAAATATATTAGAGAATTATAAGCATTTTCTTAAATAATTGTTCATCCTCATTAGATATATCCTAGGCTTTTAGTTCAATTTTCAAATTTTAATTCGAATTATTCAGATTAGTGATATCTTCGAATTTTTTTCACTTTCTGCGTAATATTTTGCCTTTTAGATGAAGAAAAAATTTTGAAATGTGTAAAAAAAACCAAATACCCTAGATGGTGCGAAGTATCTTGTAAATAACAATAGGATTTAAGAATTAAGCAAATTTTGCAAATATTAAAATTATTTATGAACGAGAAAAATGGCTACCAACAATACCCTTAACAGCATTTTGTTGGCGAAACAATCAGTTTTATTGTTGGTCTGTTGTCAGATTAACTGGCTCGTTTTTTTCTTTGCAGTGATGGAGAATTGGAGGCAGAGACTGGAGGAGAGAGAGCGGAAGTTGAGGGCTGTGGAGGCCAGCACGAGTAGAATGGAGGGTGCGGCATCGAGTTTTTACACCACAATCACAGGCAAGGAGCCCCCGCCACCCAAGAAGAGTTTCGAAGAGTGGCGACGAGAACGGCATAAGGCCGTCCCTCGAGAGACCCTGGATCGCTTGAGGAAGAAGTACGGATTGGTCCAAGTCCGGAAGACTCGATCTCGGATATGGATGACGAGAATCAATCCCGGGCAACATCATCAGCCTTCTCCCGTCTTCAGGGAACCTACCGGGGCTGCGGCAGAGTAGTCAAACCCAAAGAGGCGTGGAGAGAACCCGAGTCTCCGGGATGGAGAGCCCGCATTCGTCGCTTTTGGCGTCGTTTGGTGCGCACCGAAGTGGCCCCAGCCCATCCATTCTCGTGCTGGTGAAGAAACGGCCGGAATGTGGTTGGATTTGCTGTTCTGATCCCATTGCACTGTCCCGAATCAGTCTTTTAGTACGGACTACGGGAGATGATGCGTTCCACTAATGAAGATAACAAGCGGCCGGTCCAGCCAAATTCCTACACCTCGATTGGTGGTTCTAGCCGTCGAGGTGTACACTTACAGAACTGGTGTCGCCTTGTCATTGGCTCTGTGGCTTACCGCCAATCATTCGTACACTTTATACTGTATTAGATGATTGGCGAAACTAAAAGCACCCGTGGCTTACCGCCAATCATTCGTACACTTTATACTGTATTAGATGATTGGCGAAACTAAGAGCACCCGGCGGCCGGATGGCAGAGTGGTAACGCATTGGCGTACCACGCTGGAGGACCCGGGTTCGTGTCCCGGGTCTGGTCTCGGAATGGCCGGATGGCCGAGTGGTAACGCGTTGGCGTGCCACGTTGGAGGACCGGGTCTGGTCCCGGAATTTTTTCGGGGTAGGGCCCGGCCCGGTGATCCCCGTCCTTCACCATCCGGCCCCCCTCCATCCGGCCCGGTGATCCCCGTCCTTCACCATCCGGCCCCCCTCCACGGGTTTGGGTGCAGCCCGGTGATCCCCGTCCTTCACCATCCAGCCCCCCTCCACGGGTGTGGATGCAGCCCGTGGTTGGAACTGGTCCCGCCTCCTTAGTAATCTCCCTGATTGGAAAGGGGGGGTAAAATATGCAAAAAAAAAACTAAGAACACCCACAGCACTAAACATTCGAAAGTAAAGAAACATTTATGGGACGGAGAGTAAATATTAAAATTTTGATTATAAAAAAAAAAACTAAGAACACCCACAGCACTAAACATTCGAAAGTAAAGAAACATTTATGTTACGGAGAGTAAATATTAAAATTTTGAAAAATATTATTTGCCATTAATAAAAATCTAATTAAAACATTGAGTAAATGCAACAGATAGTTTAAATGTGCCAATATAAAAAGTTTAATGAAACATTTTAATGGTTTTTTTCTGGAGACCATTATTCATATTTTATTACTATAAAATACAGTCAAACCTCTTTAAGCCGCCCTTCTATAAACCGCCACCTCAAAGCCAATAACAAATCTCCTCCTTTATGTTAAACATGAAATTCCTTCTATAAACCGCCACCTCACTAATCGCCAACCGCCGTAAAACATGAAATTCCCTCTATAAACCGCCAGCTCACTAATCGCCAACCGCCACTTACAATAACAAATCTCCTCCTATATGTTAAAACATGAAATTCCCTCTACAAACCGCCACCTCACTAATCGCCAACCGCCACTCTTCTGGAGGCAAAACCGGTTCATTAGTAGACAAATCAGTTGTTTAAACTGCCAAAACAATCGAATGGCAAATAGTAGACAAATCAATTGTTTAAACCGCCAAAACAATCGAATGGCAAGATAGACAAATCAGTTGTTTAAACTGCCAAAACAATCAAATGGCAAGGAGTCAAGTTGTTTTAAACCCGCCAAAACAATCGAATGGCAAGATCAACCAACACAAACAGAAACACCTGGAGGCAAAACCATTTCATTAGTAGTCAAATCAGTTGTTTAAACTGCCATAAACCATTTTATTAGTAGACAAATCAGTTGTTTAAACCGCCAAAACATTCGAATGGCAAGGTCAACCAACACAAATAGAAACACTAGAGAAGATGGTAGAATGGCAAGGTCAACCAACACAAATAGAAATACTAGAGAAGATGGCAATTGCAAGGTCACACAAATAGAAACATTAGAGAATATGACAATTAAGTAATTTATCTAAAATAGAAACACTAGAGAAGATGGCAATTAAGTAATTTATCTGTTAAAAAACACTAGAGAAGATGGCAATTAAGTAATTTATCTGTTAACATTTATTTGACTCACTAGAGAAGATGGCAATTAAGTAATTTATCTGTTAACATTTATTAGGCTTGTTTAAACTGCCAAAACAATCGAATGGAAAGGTCAACCAACACAAATAGAAACATCCCGCCAAAACAATCGAATGGCAAGATCAACCAACACAAACAGAAACACAAACAATCGAATGGCAAGGTCAACCAACACAAATAGAAACACAAGAGATGATGGCAATTAAGTAATTTATCTGTTAACATTTATTAGACTGTAATCTCGCAGCTGTAACTATATTTATCTGTTAACATTTATTAGACTGTAATCTCACACCTGTGACTACGCATCCAATTAACATTTATTAGACTGTAATCTCGATCCTGTGACTATTCAAATCCCCTTTCAAAATGAGCTATTCCAAAACTTTAAACGGATTTTTACAAAATAAATACTGTAATCTCGCACCTGTGACTATTCACATCCCTGTTTTCAAAATTAATATTCCAAAACTTTAAACGGATTTTTACTACCGTTGTTTAAAATAGAAGACTGGAGAGCCATAACCTCGACTTTGCGGAAGAAGAACCGTTAACCGTTTAAAATAGAAGAAGACTGGAGAATCATAACCTCGACTTTGCGGAAAAAGAAGAACATTTTAAACCATTTTTTATAAATCAACTGTTGTGAATATCGTTGCTGTTTCTTACTTGGAAAAATGTCAAAAACGACATTAGATGTTCACGTTTCTTACTCAGAAAAATGTCAAAAACGACATTAGATGTTCACGATCGGAAAAATGTCAAAAACGACATTAGATGTTCACGAAAAGAATCGGAAAAATGTCAACAAAAAACGACATAGATGTTCACGAAAAGATTTTAATTTGTGATATAAAAATAAAAATCCTTCTGCTACTCAGCAATTTATTTCTGATCAATCTTTAATTAAATGAAACAATTCATTCTAGTCTATACATGTTTTCTCACATGTTACCATAAACCCTCCAAAAACCGCCACCCTCCTTTACCGCCAGAGAGGACCTACGAACCGATGGTGGCGGCTTAAAGAGATTTGACTGTATATATTTTGATGGAAATCTTGTTTATAAACAAAAGAAAATTATATATAGGTCAATTGAAAACTACTATTATAGAAGCTAGTTAAAATTAGAATGCTATACTTATTTTTTATATAAAACGTCTAAATCGAATTTTTCGAATTCTGTTTTGAAGCTTAAGTCTAAGAAATAACAAATCATTAGGATATGTAAGAAATTTATTTTTATTTTTTTGCTGAATAAACTATGATATTATCTGAATCAATTTTAATAGTTTCTTATTTTTCTATTCGTCACAGCACTTAATGCGCTCTATGTATCCTTTGCTCCATGTAATGCAATTACGAATGCTTAAATTTTCATTTTTCATGAAACTGGTGTTTTCAGAAGGAATTCTTAAAATATTTTTAAATTAATACAATATAAGAAACAAGTGTTAACTAATTTATTTTTATTACTTTAAATAACAAGTAGTCGTGTCTTAATTATATGCGTATGACTTTGCGGATTTTTTATTGATGGATTTTATATGAAAATGTAAGAATAAATTATTATTACACTTTGAAATGTTCCTTGTTTAGCAGTTGTATGACTTTGCGGATTTTTTATTGATGGATTTTATATGAAAATGTAAGAATAAATTATCATCACACTTTGAAATGTTCCTTGTTTAGCAGATATACAGTATATTTAAGCTAATTCTGATTATCCAGTTTAAAAGAATAATTGAAAAAAAAAAAAAAAACAAAAAGGATCAACAGATGACAATTCCGAAACCAATAGTGAACTACATTTTTTATTTTATTTAAAGTGTTGAATGAAAAAAATATAAAAGGGAGAGATTGCGTGGTATTTCATAAGAAGGCCTATAGCAAAGACTTGAACAAAAGTTATCATATGGATGAAAAAATTAAAAGATGCAAATATCTAGCTTATTGGTATTATTGCTTGTAGTCGGATGCTGTTTTGACTTTTCTGTTTCAATACTGATTTCTTCGGTGTGTTTCAAATCGGATAAGCATAAAGTTTCATCATGATAAGAAACAATCTCTGATTCATTGATAATGTCTTCACAATTTTCAATTGCTATCTGATTCTTTTCCTTGTTTCGTCTAGGACTCAAGTCTTCAATTTATTTATCAAGATAGGGTGAGGAATTCTGTTTATCTATAGCAGCTTACCTTATGGACACACCTAACTCCTTAATAACTCAGAAATTTTCAGTACTTTCTTCTTGTACTTCCTAAATTGTGTCTATTTCCTAGCCCCATTGAAATAATTCTACACGAAAAAATAGTTATCAAATTAAATTGTAGCCTAACTACTTTAGAAGTTCAGTATCTATCTTGTAAATAGACCTAGGCTATGGTATTGCAATTTAAGTAAACGAAAATACGATACTGCTCAACCATTAGTTTTAATAAAAACAAGTAGTTGACCATTGTAGTTATCCACGGAATACTTTCTCGATTTCAGAGATTCAATAGATAAACAACACCCTAACATGGTATAAATAAGCATTTTGACAATTTGTACAAAAACCTACAGCTAGAACACATTCTTAGGTTCAACATAAATACAGGTTTCTATAACACGGCTTCGCTCTTAATACGATTTGAAAATTGCGGAAACCCTCATATAACACGGTACTTCTAAAACACGGCTTTTACTTAACACATTTAGAAAATTAAGTTCACTCTCCAACACAAAATATTTCCATTAATTTCTGTAAATCCATATTACAGAGAGAATACACACAAAATGCAATCATTGAGAAATACTTTGCTAAAATTAGTCAAATGCAATTTCGCTAGTTTGCCACGAGAGGGACGATACGCAGTTTATTTTCGATTTCGATTTGATATTGAGTTAATTGGTGACTATAGTGGGTGATCGGTTAACGAACATAATCCGTTCCAGACAATGTTCGTTAACTGATCGATTTACCATAGGTTTTTATGGGAATTTGATTAATTCGTTCCGGAGACCCAAAAAACAAAAAATTAAAATTTCTTACTACGTTTATTTATACGTAATAATAATAATAATATATACATACATAATCTTGCATTTTCATCTATATGTTTATTTTCCGATAAAGAATCTGTCCAATATCGATTGCTTCTCTCTCTTCACGATTTTTCGGAAGTGATTAAAAGCATTGTCGTGGTAGAGATCCCCGAGCCTGTTGACCTCAACTTGGTATGGGTGCTATTCTAAACCAAAAAATCGTAAAATCTCTTAACTTTTTTAATAAATCTTTCATTTGTTTTACGTTGTCTCCGAGTTCATTTAAATCGGGAAAAATTACTGTTAGGAAATGATTTTTAAATTTTTTGCATTTTGTAGATGAAAATATTAATGCTAATTATAAGTTTATAGTTTTCCACAGGCTCTCTACAAGACAGCCTGTGGAAAACTATGTTTCGCCCGCCTCTTAGTACTCTTAGTGAGTGGAAAGTGGCTTAGGCACCCCAAATAGATGTTTGTTTTGCTGGTGCCTAGAACAGGCTCTGTAACGAACATTAGGTTCGCATGAAACATCAAATTTGAAAAATTATTTTATAAATCAGTACTAACTGTGAGATGATCTAAATAATATTCAAAACCATTTGCATAAACAAATAATTCAGAAATGCATCAAATACAATACAATATAATACTTGGAATTCATACGTGAAATTAAGATAATTTTGTTTCTAATATTCGATAACAGGCTGCCGGATGGCCGAGTGGTGACGCATTGGCGTGCCATACTGGAGGACCCGGGTCTGGTCCCGGATTTTTTTCGGGGTACTGGGCCCAGCCCGGTGATCCCCGTCCTTCACCATCCGGCCCCCCTTTTCGGGGGTGGGGGCCCCCCCCGGTGGTACCCGGCCCTCCCCCTTCGGCCCCCCTCCACGGGTGTGGGTGTATCCCGTGGTTGGAACTGGCTCCGCCCCTTAGTAATCTCCCTGATTGGAAAGGGGCGTAAAATATGCACAAAAAAAATATTCGATAAAAAATGGAATTTATCTACTCATCTCATTTGCTATATGATGAAAAGTCATCTGATATTTGATTCAATATTTTATAAATATAATTTACTTATTAGTAAATTATATTTATAAAATATGACACTGCGTGAATTTATTAATTCACGCAGTTTCCAGATTTTTAGTTATCACCAACAACAAAATGTGTCAATTAATGGTGAAGACTGAAACTGGATAAATCCAAACTCTTTTTGGCATTTCTATAAAATAATAACATTATGTAAATATTTGATAGAAATTTTATGGAAATATCCAGATATATCCTGTTTATATGATTTAATAATAGAGTTTTTTTCGCGATGTAAAAATAAATTAATAAAATTGCCATATCAAAAAGCCAGTTTATAATAACGATCTATGATTTTTAAATTTTTTGCATTTTGTAGATGAAAATATTAATGCTAATTATAAGTTTATATATTTTATCTGGAAAATGCATTATAACTGTTTTTCTGTCTTCTTATGTCGAAAGTAACAAAATATTTATATAAAAAATGTTTCATTGAAGAATTGGTTAATTTTAAAATTGAAATTAGCAATTT
>AYEL01091524.1:0-39860 GCA_000484575.1 Olivierus martensii | reverse complement strand
TAACCACAATACTAACTGTTTAAGAAATATTTATTTTCATATTTTACATCATTGTTCATCATCTAAATTAACAACTTACCAGGAATTGCGTCTCATACCATTATCAAACCAACCGCCAAATCAAAAGCAGAAGTTGAGTGCCGCTTTTATGTCGCGCAATCACATCCATTTTTTGCTCTAGCGTAATCACTAACCTCTTCTTTTTTTGTTTCCTGTTTTATCATCAAAAGTGTTCTTCCTTTCATCCATTTCGATACTTTTTAAAAGCAAATTCTGTACTATACTGTATGTATACGATAACAAAGCTGAATAATAGTAATGTTAAATAGCTAATGGCAAAAAGCCCATCTTTCTGGTGTTTCACTTCTTCAAAGCAAAGTGACTGTTCTTGGACTGCTCCTCATCCAGTTTACTAACTGAAAATAAACATTAATTTGTTAATTGACATCATAAAAGGGGATGGACATTTGTTAGTAAAACTAGTCTATTCTTACAACTGGCATTAATCAAATATTTGCTCGCACTAACTGAAAAACGTATCATTTTTATAAGTCGTAATAATCGAATATTGCATTATTCGAACTTGCACTAATTGAGGCCTACCTGTATAAATAATAATTTTATTAATGAGAAGAATATGATTATCATTTTTATAAGTCGTAATAATCGAATATTGCATTATTCGAACTTGCACTAATTGAGGTCTACCTGTATAAATAATATTTTTATTAATGAGAAGGATACGACTGATTTTGAGAAATAATTATATCAAGACATGCTCTAAATTAGATAAACATATACATAACTCCTTATTTACTATCAGTAATTGTTCCCTTTTTTTTATTTCATTTCTATGAGAGCTGAGAGACCTAATGTGCAAAGGTACAATGATCCAAACGCTAAATTAGATAAACATATACATAACTCCTTATTTACTATCAGTAATTGTTCCCTTTTTTTATTTCATTTCTATGAGAGCTGAGAGACCTAATTTGCAAAGGTACAATGATCCAAACAGAAACAAGGATTTAATGGTTGTAGTAACTAATCGAGGATATTAACTCCAAGCGAATCCAAAATGCTGACAATTCTAGCTCAGAATGTGAAGTTTTGTGCAAAGTGTCATTTCTCAAGTCTATTAAATTTTCTTTTCCTGTTAATGTCAGGTTTGTGTCATGGGATTTTGTGATTTTTATTATCATGTAGATTCATAGATGGACTGAATATTATGACTGAGAAATGCCCTATATTAAATATTTTTAAATCTTTTGCGGCACATAGTTTGGCAGACATTGCGATAGAGCAATACTGCCTATCCATATTGTTGTAGGGATAGCATTGCTATCCCTACAACAATATGGCTAGGCATGCAAGTATGATTGTGGTGATTGAAAAAACAGCACATGATATTAAGTGTTCACTAAAAAAATAATGACATAATATGGGAAGAAAAGAATATCATTAAACAAAGACAGGAAGAGAATTGATTTCAGAATTTTAAAACATGCTTATTTATAGATGAACTATTATTACTTACGGTATGAAAACTATTTATATAATGATATGTTTAAAAAAAATGAATTTATTTAAGAAATATGATGAAACTCTGGTAGCCAGGAGGCTTGTTACTTTTGCTTTCTAGTCTGCCATTTTGATTTTCACATTTTCTAACAGATGATATTAAGGTAGAATAATTTTACAGATAACTTGAGAAATAATTTATAAACTTTATATAGATATAGATCTCTCAGAGCCTGATTCCAAGACTAGTGCACAGTATAAAAATTGGAAATATTTTTCCTTTTTTTCAGTTTATTAACTTTGTCATTTGACCAAAATGATAACATATTATTTTTAGCTGTAACATAGACAGACATGATTAAATAATAAAAATCATTAATCAAAAATTAATTGACAAATTAAAATTATGAATAATTCCATGTTATAAATATATTAAGTATAATTAGAGAACAACAATTATAGATTTCTCAGGGCCTGATTACAAGACTGCCAGTTATCATAAACTTTCTTTCATCCTAATTTTAATATCAAACTGATCCCACAATCCCATAATATATAAAAATCAGCATTTAGAGTGTTATTTAAGAGTATTTAACTCATTGTTCTGACTCTAGTACAAAAAACAGAATTTAATACTATCATCTGCTTTGCTTTAAGCACAAATTTACTTATAAGTTTATGTATGATCTTTACAGAGACATAACTAATTATCAAGCTACTTGAAATATTGAATTGTCATCTGCTATTTGCACTACTTCACATGACAAACATAATTTAAGTTATCATAGGTCAGACTTTAATACTTATCTAAATATAAGAGAGAAATATAAATTCTAACTTATAACTTTTAAAAGAAGAACTATTATTTTCAATGCCCTGAGAAATAATAAAGACACTTATGATCTAGATTTAGCTTCTAAGCAGTGTCAGTGTATAATTTTCTCTAGGAATATAGAAGAGGAATATATAAATAAAACTTGCAGGAATCTGAAAGACAGGTTTAAAAGACCATAAAGATGATATATCTAAAGATAGGCTAAAATACAGCCCTTGCTTCTAGGTTATATGAATTGATTGGCAAAAGCTTAAGTATTCAAAGTGAGATTTAGCTTCTAAGCAGTGTCAGTGTATAATTTTCTCTAGGAATATAGAAGAGGAATAAAACTTGCAGGAATCTGAAAGACGGGTTTAAAAGACCATAAAGATGATATATCTAAAGATAGGCTAAAATACAGCCGTTGCTTCTAGGTTATATGAATTGATTGGCAAAAGCTTAAGTATTCAAAGTGCTACCTAGTACTGCAGAGGCAATTGAAATTTTGAAGAGAGAGAGAGAGAAATCAATGTGCTAAATGATATTCTTCCAGAAGAGCCTCCAATTTTAGATTTGGTGCCTCCATATGCAAGATATCCCCTAAAAAACCCCATGGTCATTTTGATCTTATGTAATGACCTTACCAATTTTAGATTTGGTGCCTCCATATGCAAGATATCCCCTAAAAAACCCCATGGTCATCTTGATCTTATGTAATGACCTTTTCTATTCATAAAAATTTATATTCTAATTAATAAAATAGTTTATTAATACAGATACATAAATATCATAATACTAATGCTAGAGAACAATCTTTATGTAGCTTGAATTTTATTTTGGAATTTTATTATTTTTATGCAACCACAAAAAATACTTTTGTATGAAAAACCATTAATTATGAGTCAGAATTTCTTGTGACATTGTTTTTGAAATTTGAATTTGTAAGTTCTTTAGAATATAAAATTTATGATGATTATTTTAGAATGTAAGCTGAGAATGGTTGCATGATGACTGAAAGTACTACTTTATATTGTTTGTTGATGCTCTCTATGAGAATAGTTAATTTTTTCTTGAAGTGCTTAAAATTTTATTGATTAACTTTGAAACAGATGGTATTTCCTAGTTTTATTTTTTTGGAAATAATTTATTGATGTTACAAAATAAATCTCTGTGTATATAATTACTAGCTGTAATACCCAGTGTTGCTGAGTTTTGTTTATAAATCATATATTAAAAATAATTATTGAAAAATAATCATTAACATGCAATATATCGTATATATAATCATACAATAAACAATGCTGCAAATTCAATATCATTTTTCTCTTGTTATTGTTTATATATTTCCTTTAAAAATTAAATGATTAAATATTCAAAATTTGTTCCTCCATGAAAACACTTGTATTAAATGTATAATAAAAGATATTTCTATATAACAAACAAACACATATTAAACATCTGCTTTGCAATAAAAAGCAAAGCACATGCTTGCTCCTTTGTTGCATAGTACAGTGATCTCAAACTCGCAGCCCACGGTCCGCATCCAGCCTGCCAAGCAGTTTTGTATGGCCCCAAGATATTTTAGCTATTTGTTTAAATACATCGCATCCAGCCCGCCAAGCAATTTTGTATGGCCCCAAGATATTTTAGCTATTTGTTTAAATACATATTAGTGAGAAAATTATTACAATTTAATGTTAATGAAATAATAATTTAAAGTTTTAAAGTTTACTGTACTCAACCTACACTGTGCTATCAGTAACTATTGTATTAGTAAAATATTTTCCTTTCACTATTTTCGGCCTTCGTTTCCTTTCGAACTGCGCATTCGGCCTGCTTGCAATTTGAGTTTGAGACTACTGGCATAGTACAAAAGGCCATGCACATGTGCAAAAAACCAGCACTTGTTTAACACGTGCTTGGCTCTTTATTTAATTTACCCAAGAATTTAATTGTTTTGCCCATGTTAAAAATGGGCATGGCCATTCAGGAAATGCTGGACACTGATTTTTTATGTGAATGTGTGGACAATATTTAAATTTTTACATATAATTTATATTATTATAATGCTTGGTTGAAATACATAATTATGTCATGACCATGATGTGGCATAAGAATAGATTTGGCAATAAAATGGAAATTTTCTATATGCTATGTCTAATATTTCTTTGTGTGCTAGTTTAAGTTATAGTTGTTTATTAGCTAGAGAGAATCCATAAATTATGTCACACTTTAGGTATAGAGTATAGATTGGAGATGTTAAATGATGTAGGGGGATGACTTCTGTAAATTATGATTAACAATGTTTTAGTTATTAAATAAAATATAAAATATTTATGTGTAGTTGTTAGAGAAATAAAGACTAATGTAACATGTGGAAATACGTTTGTTATAAAACAGATCTAGCAAATCCACATTGTTTTGCCGATCAGCTTGGAGAAAAATGTTATAATCACGCCTAGTGCTATGAAAAATTTCGAAGGGGGAGAGACTCAAAATACATTTGAAATAATGCAACGTAGATCAATTTCATTTAAAATTACAACAAATAAAAAATTTGTATATATTACTGCTTTTAATGTGTGATTTTAAATATTACTTATAATTATTACATAATATTGGATAAACATATAGGCCTAATAGTTTATATCATGAGGAATAGTTATATAATTTCTTTGTGTGATTCATTTGAAATGTGTCAGAATTGTAATTATGGATACAAAACAGGCTTAACTGCAAATTCAACATAAAATTTCCTTTGAAATAAAACATTCAATGAAAAGGTATGATATAAAGATACTGATTGAACACAAACTGATACTGAACAGTATCCTGTATCATAATGAATAATAATTGTATTGGCTAAATAATTCTGTAAAAATCCAGTAATAGTTATGCAGGTAAGTTACCTGTTGCCCCTTATTTTCACACTTAGTGCCATCTATCGATACTTATTGTCGTAAAATAAATAAAAATTGGGCCCCCTAGGGCACTAAAAAAGGGCCAAATAAAAAAAAGGGCGACGTAGGGACATGCCCATACTGATACTGAACAAAATTCTATATCATATTCCTAAATATCTTTTTTAGATTTTAAATAAAAACGTTTCATACACACACATACATACATAATCTGTTTTATATCACATTCCTAAATATCTTTTTTAGATTTTAAATAAAAAAGTTTCATACACACACATACATACATAATCTGTGTTTTATAAGTAAATAGATTTCTTCAAATAAATTTTCTTCTAAATGTTAATCTTTAGTTTATTTTCTGTTAAATTTGGTTAACTGCTGAATCTGTATATTCTTATCATAAATTATTTACAGCCACTCTCAGACTTACATAATATACAATTTACATAAGAAATTTTCCGTAATGTTTTAATTTTTTAAGATATATATCATAATAATAATTGTATTTGCAAGTTACAAGTCCAAACATGTTGGTTTAAATATTTAAACTCATGTTATTTGATTTATTTGTGTGTGTTGTTTGTAATTTTAAGTATCGTATTATTGTTATGATATCATTCCATGCAGCATTCTCATTTTCAGTCAGATAATCAGTGTGGTGCCATAATGTTATATAACAGGGGTGGGCAAGTTCTTTAGTAATAAGATCCACATATAATACTTACATTTTCGAATGTTCAAGAACTGCAGTAAATATTATTTTAAAATTGTATTTATAAATATTAAAAAAAAGACAATTATATAGTATTATTATTCATTAAAGAAGAATATATTTAATTTCTAATATTCACTTTTAGAATTAATTTTGGCAGGAGCAACACAGGCCATCAAATGTCAAAACTTTTTACTAACTAAATATGATGATAAAATCCATGTTAACAATACTTTCTGGCAATATCATTTAAAAGCTAAAAATTTGAAGTTTCAAAATAATTATTTTTTACTTATCTTTAAAGCATTTATGGAATAAAATATTCTAATATTGGTACATACCTATACTACTGTAGATTATTAATATAAAATTTTAGGAAAAATGGCAATGATAAACTAATCTTGTCTCAGGAGCCCCACACAATAGCTTTGGGAGCCATATGCAGCTCATGAGCCACTGTTTGCCCACCATTGTGTGAGGCCCGCGGGGGATAGGCACTGTTAAAATTGTCCAGATTTCACTGAATCGTCACGTTTGGCATGCGGGTCCATGATGCCGAGGTCTGGGATTGGAAGTTGACTTACGCAGAAGGTAGGCACTGTTAAAATTGTCCAGATTTCACTGAATCGTCACGTTTGGCACGCGGGTCCATGACGCCGAGGTCTGGGATTGGAAGTTGACTTGAATGACAAATTTATAAAATAACAAGAATTTAATTATTTATATAAAAAGCATAAAGCAATTAACAAATGCATAGCAAGCAATGATAAACTAATCTTGTCTCAGGAGCCCCACACAATAGCTTTGGGAGCCATATGCGGCTCATGA
This sequence comes from Olivierus martensii, assembly GCA_000484575.1. NCBI lineage: Eukaryota > Metazoa > Arthropoda > Arachnida > Scorpiones > Buthidae > Olivierus > Olivierus martensii. The sequence goes on along the minus strand of AYEL01091524.1, from coordinate 33,064 downwards.
GCCACAGTTTGCCCACCATTGTGTGAGGCCCGCAGAAGGTAGGCACTGTTAAAATTGTCCAGATTTCACTGAATCGTCACGTTTGGCACGCGGGTCCATGACGCCGAGGTCTGGGATTGGAAGTTGACTTGAATGACAAATTTATAAAATAACAAGAATTTAATTATTTATATAAAAAGCATAAAGCAATTAACAAATGCATAGCAATGATCTGAATTAAAGCTAATACAATAAATTGATTTGTTAAACCAATATCTAAACATTTCTCTAGAGAGAGAGTTCTGCAATCCCTGCACATACCTGGGAGAGAACATTCAATTATACTTCACATTATCCTATTTTAGCAATACACTTAACACTAAATGTTCAAAGTTCTTATTGTCCGCATAAACACTAAAGTCCACCAGTCCTGGTCACTGTCGATCATCGTCTGTCTCCGTCGGCCGTTGTCCTGACGGGATGACTTTTCTTCTGCCATGAACCTTACATCTTGATGGTTGTCTCGTACTTGTTAGCAAACTGTTTCTTCTCTTGATTGATTTCTTCCTCCTCTTCAAGACTGACTAATCTTCCCCTCCTTAATTTTATATTGTTTTTAAACAAGGAAGTTTCCCATAGTGAACACGGAATTTTCCTGCACAAGGTTGGAAATATCAAGCAAGGGAAGGTCTCTTGTTTTTGATTATTAATTTTTTTATCTATTTAATTTAAGTTAATAAAAATTTTTTTTTGTTTTGAAATAAATATTTTGAATTTTAAAATTTCAAAAAAAACCCCGAGGTCTTCGGATCCTCACATTTGTTATATAGATACAATCATAATCACTTAGCTACTGGAGGTTTTAATCCAGAATTTTTGTTAAGAAATTATTTTTCTGACTTGTATAGAGTTACAAAAAATATAACTCTTACATTAGTTTGGGAATAGCTATATACTCAATAACTAATATTATTAAATGTATAGACTTACACACTGGTCTTTTATTTCTACTTATATATTGTTAGAAATATTATCATCATCATAATCAACCGTTATCACTAGATATTCTCCGTCTATTTTGAGACCAGTTTTATCCCAATCTATTTTTTTGATTATTTCTTCAAGGACTGCAGAGAACAGTTTTGATGAAATAGTATCACCTTGTCTAACACCTTTTCCTATTTTAATTTTCTCACTATATTTATGCAGTCTAATTCGTGCTGATGCTTGACTGTAAATTTTGCTGAAAATATCAACATAGCCTGAATCAGTATCAGTCTCAGCCAAAGCATTTAGCACAGCAGATGTCATAATGCTATCAAAAGCTTTTTCATAATCAATAAATGCTAAACAAAGTGGAATTTCATACTCATTTGTTCTTTCGACAATTTCTTGCAATACAAAAATATGATCCATGGTACTATATCCCACCCTGAATCCTGCTTGTTCTCTTGGCTGTGCTTCATCCAATGATCGTTTTAATCTATCTGTTAAAATGTGAGTAAAAATTTTATACAATACAGATAAAAGACTGATAGGTCTGTAATTAGAGATATCCTCTCTTTCCTCTTTCTTGTGCAAAAGAATAACTGTTGCATTCTTCCAATCTTCTGGTACATCTTTTTGTTTTAAACATCTATTAAATAAATCTGTTAGAATGTCTTCTGTTTTTTTCTCCTCCTTCATGTAAGATATCTACTGTGATGCCATCTTCTCCTGGTGCCTTCCATTTTTTCATTTTCTTGATAGCAAGATGAACTTCTTTTAAAATTGGTGGTATCTCACTCTTTGAATTTTGCACCAAACAACTATTATTTGTATCTCTATACAGATCAGAATAAAATTCTTCCACAAGTTTTAAGATATCCTCTTGGTTTTTAATTATTTTACCATCTTTGGCTTTTAAAGCAAAAATCCTTTTTCTTCCACCACAAAGATATTTTTTTACAGATTTTATTCCTTTGTGTTAGAAATATACAAGTATTTAAATATTTGTATATTTATAATCACATACACACATACACACACTATATACACATATACACATACACACACTGCAATATAAGAATTATTGTATATTTCTTGGTTTTTAATTATTTTACCATCTTTGGCTTTTAAAGCAAAAATCCTTTTTCTTCCACCACAAAGATATTTTTTTACAGATTTTATTCCTTTGTGTTAGAAATATACAAGTATTTAAATATTTGTATATTTATAATCACATACACACGTACACACACTATATACACATATATACATACACACACTGCAATATAAGAATTATTGTATATTCAAAAATAAAATTATATTTAAACAAAAAATATATATATTCATGAAATATTTTAATCATTTAATAATTTACTTAGAAAAACAATGGAAGATCTCCTTCATATACAAGAATTAAATTTTGAAAATGCAAGACAAAAATTGGCTAAAATGCAGGAAGAACAGATGGAATTACTATTAAGAAAGCAGCGTCAGCAATGGCAATTATTAATAGAAGAACTCAATTTAGAAAATAAGCAAACTGAAAAATTAAATTTAATGTCTTCTTCAGAATTACATAAAGAAAAACATGGTAAGTTAAAAATAATTTATATTAAAATAGAATTAGTTTAGAGTTAAAAATCAACAGTTGAAGGAAATAATAACAATTAATAACTACAAGGTCCATTCAATAAATAACCGGAAAACTTGTATAAAAAATACAAAACTTCGACAAAGTTTGTGCTTCTTTGTTATTTTTTGGTGGTGTCCTAGAACTATTATCAGATGGGCCTGGCATGCCTGCCTTGCGAACGGGATGCTGGGAATCAGTGAAACAAGATGGCAGTACCCTTTGCAGGTTTGCACCAACGTGGAGCAGCTGGCATGCCTGCCTTGCGAACGGGATGCTGGGAATCAGTGAAACAAGATGGCAGCACCCTTTGCAGGTTTGCACCAACGTGGAGCAGTGGAGTGTCATTAGATATCTGTTAACTGAAGGGTTGAAACCAATCGAAATTCACATCAGATGGCAGTGCAATATGCTGAAAGTTGTTTAAATCGAACACAAGTGTACGAGTGGAAGATAAGTTCAAACGGGGTGTAACAAGTGTTGAAGATTTGCCATGTCCAGGACGCTCTGTCTGTGCATTCACGGAGAACAACATTGCGAGAGTTGATGAGTTGATATGGGAAAACAGGTGTATTACAGTGAGTGATATTGCAGCAAAGATGAAGATTAGTGTCGGATCAGCCCACCATATTGTTCGTGACATACTGATGTTAAGAAAGTGTGTGCGAGGTGGGTTCCAAAACATTTGACATCAGAAATGAAGTCAAATGTTGAAAAATAAATAAATAAATAAATGAAGGGGGATTACGTTGAAAAATAAATAAGTGTTGTATTCCATTCTTGTAATAGATTCTTTAAAAAAAAATTTCCAGTTTTTTATTGAATGACCCTTGTATAATTGCATTTCATCTCAAAGTATTTAAGAAGAATATTGATAAGATCTTGTTTGTTTTTAAAATTTATCTTTGTATTGATATATTTATTTTTGAATATATTAGATTCATAATAATGAAATATTAATGAATTAATGAGCATTTTAGTGAGACAAATAACATATTTCAACATGAAATTTAATTATTATCTATTAAAGAATTATAAAGAAAATCTGCATATATTATATGAAAGTTATTATAAAATAACAAATTTCAATAAAATGATTAATTTGTTGTTATTGAATAAATTTTATATTAATTAGTTTTGATTAGAAATATTATGTTGTATTTTTACTGTTATATAATGACTATGTTATGCACCATTGACCAATATGTTGTATCTGTCAATCATAGTGTATTACAATGGATCTCACAAAATCAATTGATATTGCTACAAAAACAACTGATGCAGTATTTTATTTAATATGCATAATCACACAACTTAAAAAGAAGAATATAGCCAATTATGAAGAATTTTTAATTATTTTTGAATATATTATTTTGTTATTGAAATGGAAGTTGAAGATTGTGAAAAAGTGCAATTGTAATTGAAAACATTTAATTATATATATTGCAGTTGTAATATAGATTATTGAAATTTAAATTTCAAATGTTTGAATGGAACTATGATATGTCAAACTAAAGAGGGGTTGTGAGGGTAAAAGCCCAAAAGCATTTTTGATGATTATTTGTAAATAATATAGTGGTCCTTATAAACTTGTACTTATTAATTAATAATGATTTGATGTTATTGCTTTATTCTTTAGTATCATCATGATAATACTTTGTCATTACTCCTGTTATGCATAAGTTTATGTATATTTTTGTTGCTTCCTTATATCTTTGCTTCTCTTTGTTAGCAATTCTATTGTTTTAGTATAGGGTAGTAGTTTTAGTAATAGCCAGAAAGAGACATTTATATCAGTTTGATCTAGAAAGGTATATTGTATTTTTTTTTTTTTTAAGAATTATTCAGCTCTTCTAACAGGTTAAACTTTTATTAGTAAAATGTTTTCGACATTTTTAACAATTTTAACATCCATTTTAAAAGAACACAGCAAAACAAGCAACTTTTGTAGAACATTACTTCATCACACATGTTCCATTAAATGCACAGACAATAACTGAACATGATCAGGAAGTGCTAGATTTTTCTGTGTTGCCATGCACAATCAGTTTGTATTTTCTGAATGTGCTTCATATTAATAGCATCCTATTTTCTAATTTCATATATATGGTGTATTCAAATGAAACCCATTTGAAACACGCTAGTGATGAGTTGACATTTCAGTTTAGGAATGCAGATGTTAAAGTGAAGCTATATGTGTTGCACATGCACAGTGCTCTTAAATTGTGCACTTGCGTCATTTTTGAATGCATGATGTAATGTTGAAGATGGCTGATATGATTGAAAATCCATCCAAGCAGGATATGCAAACTATAATTCACTTTTTAACAGCTGAGGAATGTACGCCAATGTGCTAATGGGTGACCCGTATTCTGACTGAACACCATAAGGAACAATAAATAAACCTCAGCTTGCAGCATTTGATGTGCTACTGCAATGAAGGTGAGCAATTTGTGCAGTGCATATTGGTGAAACATCCCTACAGGCCACAGGAATTGTTCACCCTCATTGCAGTAGTGCATCAAATGCTGCAAGCTGAGGTCCATTTGCTGTTTGTTTCTTGTGGTGTTCAGTCAACATTCAGGTACCCACTATCATCACTGGCTTACATCCCTCAGCCATTACAAACTGAATTATAGTTTGCATATCCTGTTTGGATGGATTTTCAATTATAATAGCCATCTTCAACATTATGTCATGCATTCAAAAATGACATAAGTGCACACTTTAAGAGCACTGTGCATGTGCAACACATACAGCTTCACTTTAACATCTGCATTCCTAAACTGAAATGTCAACTCATCACATGGTGCGTTTCAAATGGGTTTCATTTGTGTATGTCTGCATGTTTGTACATACACATTATCTCTACAGATTTTCTAGTGAATTTCTTTAGCAAGGATTCACTGATCTTACTTGTTAGTATTATCATACTACTTATATCATAGGTCTTTAGCTTGAGGCAATTATTTTTATATTTAATTTGATGCCATTTCTGTTCAATTAATTTTTCAATTTCTTTAAGAACATCTATATATAATCAGTCCTCAATTTATAACCAACTTGTACTTACAATAGTGATGTCATCAATAAATTCTGCTATTGTTCGATGCAATTGACCTGAGTTCAATTCCTGGATCCAATGATCTGATACATGGAAAGCATCCTTTTCTTGTATCTAATTCTTGCAGTTTTGTGTTCTTTATATTCATTAATATAATATATAGTTATATTAATGAATATAAAGAACACAAGTGTAAAATTTATTATGAAAAAATCCATAAATCATTATTTCTAACAATTTTCAACTTATGAAGTGGAATTCTAAATTTTTGAAACAACTCTGTTGTAAGTCAAGGACTATCTGTATTGTATTTCTATTTTGTCCTAGCCTTTAAAAGATAGATTTCATAACTTGATTGTCTGTTGCCCCTTACTTTGACACTTAGCGCCATCTATTGATATTTATTGTCAAAAAATAAAAATGGGCCCCCTAGGGCCCTAAAAGAGGGCCAAATAAAAAAAAAGGCGACGTAGGGACATTCCCATACTGATACCGAACAAAACTCTATATCATAATCCTAAATATCTTTTTTAGATTTTAAATAAAAAAGTAACATACATACATACATAATCTGTGTTTTATAAGTATATAGATAAATATTCAATTACACTGCTCAACACACATTCTGTTCTCTTAATGAAAACTGATTTTTTTTATATATATTTTGTTCTGAAATTCTCAATTCTGATATTATTTTATTCCTCTCATCCACCATTTTTTAATTGAAGTTTTTCAATTATATTGGCAGTTTTTTCATCAGAAAAATGATTTTTTGAATAAGTTTTTAAATTTGTCAATCTTAAAAAGTCAAATGTAATATTTGGAACTACTAATAGATGACAACACTTTATGTTAGAAACCTATAAAAGCAATAGAAATTTTTATAATTGGAATTTTCATTAACAATAATATCACTAGTGTTGTTGAAGTAATTATTGTGAATTTACTGAATAAAGAAATTTGTTTGTGAATTTATTTATTTATTTATTTAGTTGTAATTTTTTGATAAATATAGCTTCAAAAATGTCTAGAAATTGTGTAAATAGTTATAATATGTTTTGTTATGTTTGTGGTGAACTAACATTGAAATCACAAAAATAGAACCTTGCATCTATTTTTGCGATTTTAATTATTTTCATTATACGAATTAACAATCTAACTTGTTAGATTATGTTAATTCGTATAATGAAAATATAAAGTTTACTATTGAGCAGAGTTCTGAAAATAAAATTAATTCTTTAGATATAACTCTGATAAAATCTAAAAATAAAATTGAATTTAAATGATATTGGAAAGAACAAAATAACTTTAAATTTTTTCTCTAATACACCTAAATTTATAAAGAAAAATTTATTCATTTCAGAAATTAAAAAAACAGAATCTAGAACTACAGATGTTGTGAATAGAGAATTTGAATTAAATTTGATTTATAGAATGTTTATGTTAAATAATTACCCACATTGGCAGTTGGAAAAATGGGAGAAAAATTACAGAGAATCTAATATTATAGTAAATAGGAAAGATAAAATTAAAAGATTGTTTTTTTGGAGTAATGTATGAAGAAAGTATTTTTTATAGAGAAAGAGAGTTTTTTTTAGGAAGTTTAATATAGGTATAGCCCCCAAAATGAATTTTCAGGTAAAAAATTTAACTTTTATTGGTAGGCAACACAGCAAGCAATAGATAAACATAATGTAATTTATAAAGTAGAATAAGCTTACTGAAAATTCAGATTTACTATAAGGTAAAACCGATTCCATCTTTAAACAAATTACATATATTGGTGTAAATAAGATGAAAAACCATGGTTATCAATTTTTAAGTAGTAATAGTATTGGAAGATGAGCTTATACAATGGGGAATTTTTTAAGAATATGAAATTAATTAATTTATTTTAATGAATATCACATTGTTCTAACACTCGAATGTTGGGTGGTCGGCTTATACACGAGTATATATAGATACTTAAAATGAGATTGAAATTAGCTTAAAATTTACAATTATATTTATTAAAAATTTTTTTGTAAACTTACATTGTTAGTATGATATTAATATTAAAAACATAAGTTATTATGTTTTATCATATATTATGGATTGTAAATTATAAACATGCAAATAATTTTCAATGCAATTCTTGAATATATTATTGTGGAGGCCCGAGGTCCGGTTCACTGGGGAATGTCACTTCTCACCCGATCATAAGTTATCGGAGTCGAGAACTTTATAGTCAACATCGGGTGAGGAGGTCCCTTCTCCGGCCGGGTCCGAAATACTCCGTTCTCCACTAGCCCCGAAAACGTAAATAAACACGTTTGATGTAAACCGCACAAGAACTCCGGCATCGTGCAGGTGTTCGGAGGGTTGTGCGAAATTATGAGACAGAAGTCAAGAGGTCACCTTCCCTGGGAAAGGGGAGAGATGTATTTGTTTATTGATCGAAACCGTAAAGAAAGAAAATCAGTTGGTTCCAGCCCGAGTTAGTTGTCGGACATCTCCTTTTTGGGCTCCAGAAAGTTAGTGAGTTCCAGCCCGCGGTAGGGAACGGAAGTTGTTCGAGTCCGCCGTGGAGAGCAGTTAACTTCAGTCCGTAGACCGGAGAACAGACGTTGTCCTTCTTTACGAACTTTAGCTCAGTTCTCCAGTGTTCGTCCATTGGTGAAAAAGAACTGTTCACTTTCAACGAATCACTCCCGTCAGGAAAGAGAAACATCATTGCCGAACCGAGACCGGAGGAGCAGCCACTTCCAGAAGGCAAACGCCTGCCGTAATCATCATCCAAGACGAAATTCTCGGACGTTTTGTAAAGGTATTGTCCTCCAGACTTAATTGTCGGGTCTGTTTCATGTAAAACATATATCTCTCTCTCCAATAAAAGAAGATGTTTGTACCTACAAACGTAGTCTCAGTGTCCGATCTGTCCAGCCTCTCATCACCCGTCCTTATCCGCGTCACACGCCGCTCATAGGCTATCTGCCTGTCGGAGACCGCTTGTTTTTGATTTAGCGGGCTTCGCGGGCCTCACATTATTAAAGTTAATGAAACAGACTGAATTAAAATATACATGTTTATATCTTTTTATTATATGTTGTGATGTTTAAACAGTTCACTTAGTTTTATATGAAATGATTTTATTTAACTGTTTCCTTTTACAGCTTATAAACGCCTCCTGCGTTGGCCGGGTATATTGATGTAAGTTTAATGCCTAATGTAATTATTTGGAAAGGTTACACTTATGGCAATTCATGTACTGTACATCCCCGTTCACCTTAATGCCTAATGTAATTCTTTGGAAAGATTACACTTATGGCAATTCATGTACATCCCCGTTCACTCCTCCACCACGTTGAGGTGCAGGTAGGATTTGGAGGAGATTGAGCCAATTATCAAAATTATATCATGGTTTAGACCAATTTATTGATCGAATTACAATGCCAATGTAAACCCATATTTAACATTCTTTTAACAAACAGCAAACGAAATATTATACTGTTTATTAAAAGAAAATATGGATTTAAAATTGCATTCTAATTAAGTCAATTTGTTGGCATACACCATAATATCATTTCGATAATTGACTCAATGGCTCTGAAAAGAGCCGTTTGTTCTTATTTGGATTGTGATATAATCGAAGCACTATACAGTACTTAAATTTTTAAACTGGATATTTTTCTTTTATGCTTTGACCTGCAGGCAAAACTTTATGGACCAGACTGTACATGTGAGAATATGCATTATTAAAAATGTTTATAATATTACTAATTATTCTTTTCACTTTTATCTTATATATATTTAATCGAATAATTTGTCATTCAATTCCGGCACCGTGGTTTTCTGGTGCCCAACAATAATAATAATTTAAAAGATAATTAAAATCTTTCATATACTTAATTATATAATAGGCTAAAAATTAATCTATATGATACAATGTACGTAATTTTCTATATATTATAATGCTATTTATTTTCTATATATATATAATGTACTTTTTAAACTTTTAAACTGTATTCTAATGATTTATTCTTATTCGAAAAAATCAACCACTGATGAAGGCTTCATTAAGTCGAAAGTTCTACGGTAATAAAATTAAATTTTTTGTTTTTTTTCACTTGTTTGAGCTGACAAATTATTCGATTAAATATATGCATTATTATATAGGTGAAACAAAAAGACAGTTACATATAAGAATAGATGAACATAAAAGGTATATAAATTTAAAACAATTTAAGTCAGGATTATCTGTACATTGTATAAACAATAATTGTAGCATTAATAAAGACACCATATCAGTTTTAAAACAAGAAACACATTACTTATCTAGATTATTTTATGAATTTTATTTTATAAAGTATAATAGTATAAATAACAAATAATAGAAATGGATTAAAATTATCGAAAATATGGTGGGAGTATTTATTTTAGGAAAATAACACTAGAGGGCTAATGTACTAAAAAAATGTAAATTAGGGATAAAGTATAATAGCAAATCCAGTTAATACATATGGTAATTATTCTTGAGATAAAAAAAATTATAGTTCAGGTAATTTTGAAATGTTTTTTATAGTTGTTATAGTATAAAACAATTAATAAGTATTAATTTGTTATAGCATTGAATATGTGAAGATTTGTTTGAAAAGTAAAAAAAGCTGTTCACATTGAAAGGAAATTCTAAGCAGATATCATTGTATCTCTAGGTAAAATTTACATCTGTTTTAATGTAAGCATTGTAAATTGAGAATTAATAAATGTTAAATTTTTGTTATAGAAAGAATATAAAATATATTGGAATTTTTGAATAGTAATGAATATTATAAAGAAAGTTTTTTGTTATATTTCAATAAATAGATACAAGTCGTGGTTTGATAAAAATAAAGGTACATGTTTGATCCTTTGTTAATATTATTGTAATGTTTTCATTTAGAATACAGTATTAAAGAAAAAAAATATCTTTATTTTTTTTTTTAATATAAAGGAATGGCAATTGCAAAGTTTATTTATGAAGAACTGTTTTAAATGTTGTTTTTTGGAAATTCACACACGCACGTAACTGAAGAGGGCCAGAGACAAAAACCGATATTTAATGTAAGCATTGTAAATTGAGAATTAATAAATGTTAAATTTTTGTTATAGAAAGAATATAAAATATATTGGAATTTTTGAATAGTAATGAATATTATAAAGAAAGTTTTTTGTTATATTTCAATAAATAGATACAAGTCGTGGTTTGATAAAAATAAAGGTACATGTTTGATCCTTTGTTAATATTATTGTAATGTTTTCATTTAGAATACAGTATTAAAGAAAAAAAATATCTTTATTTTTTTTTTTAATATAAAGGAATGGCAATTGCAAAGTTTATTTATGAAGAACTGTTTTAAATGTTGTTTTTTGGAAATTCACACACGCACGTAACTGAAGAGGGCCAGAGACAAAAACCGATATGCATATTACAAACAGTGAATTTTTTATGTAAATAGTTTTAGTTATAGAATTTTAAGTTGTAATGTAAACTTCTTTTTTAGTAACTTTTTGTGAATTGTTAAAATAAATTAATATTTAAACAAAGTTCTATCACAGTCAGCACTATTAGCAGTATATAAGGAAAAAAGCTTTTATTTACAAAACTGTAAATATTTGTAACTGAAGATGGCATTAAGAAATGCTGAAAACGTTTTTAAAATAAAGTATTTGTAACTGAAGATGGCATTAAGAAATGCTGAAAACATTTTAAACTATTCATTAATGATTTGTTTTCTTATATGTATAATATTCATTTATAATATTGGTACTAATAATATACATTCTTTGTTTAGTTTATTTTTCAAATTTTACTGTTACGTTCTAAAAAATCTTTTGTTTTAAAAAACTGTTCTAATTTAGAATAAGTATATTTGTAACTGAAGATGGCATTAAGAAATGCTAAAAACGTTTTTTACAGTTTTGTAAATAAAATTTTTTTTCCTTATATACTGCTAGTAATGCTGACTGTGATAGAACTTTGTTTAAATTGATAGTAAGCAGTTTTATGTTTTAGAAGAATTTTAAATTAATATTTTTCATAATTAAAAAGCAGTTGTTTAATTTGTTCCCGGACACTAGTACAGCACTGAGAATGGTAGTGATTGAAAAATCTGTAATTTCAGGAAACAGATGTGGACTGTCAGTATTCCAAATGAAATTGATTATAACAATTGTTTTAACTTCCCATAATTCCCTCGCTCCCTTAAAATTGGTAGGTGATAGCAAAAAATAATTTCATATTTGGATTCAGTGGCATGCAATCTATAAGAATCACCAAAAAAAAGAGTTAAGTTAGCAGTGAGGAGAAAAAAGTTTTAAAGTGCAGAACAATGTATTTTTGTATATCATTAAAGTGGTAAAAATAAAAATTTATGTTTATCATTCCTTGAAAACAATGTGCTGGAGCTTTTCTGATTACAGATTTGAATTTAGCGCCCTATTTCATCTAACGGATAGAAAACAATGTAAATTTGTTGAGCAGTGTTACCAGTAAATAAATCTTGAAAGTAAAAATTCTAAATTCATTGTAAATATTTTGTAAGTTTTAAAATTTCTAATAGTAAAATTTTTTGTGTAAAATGTTTTATAAATTAGCTTTGTAAAATTTTAAAATAATTTACTTTATACTAGCATAATTAGATATCTATGTATAAATTTAGACTTAAATTTAAACAATGCAATTAATTCTCCAATTTGATTTTTTTATAACAGATTTTTTTTGTTTTAAATTTAAATCATTTTAACTTATCAAAATATTTTGTTTAAACAATTTCTTATTAATTATTACAAATTATCAAATTTTAAAATTTAGCTATGGCTAACTACATAGTTACTCACACATACAAATTATAATCTAACAAGAGTTTTTGTCAAATAAGAATTCTCATTTGTCTATATTTATTAATTTTTAGAATACAGGTAGAGCTCAACCTACGACGACTTGACTTGCAATGATTCATACTTACAGTGGCCATAAATTAATATTAAAAATTCATTAACTCAACTTTGCTGCCTGCATATACATACACATATCATATTGCTTTTATATATGCATTGCAGCATCACCATTAGGCTATTGCATATTGTGGAAAGGTAAGCAAAGCCTTTCAACAACTCGCAATATCCGCATTTCTAATTTATCACAACCTTTGGCACTTTAGTTGCTAATCAGCATTTGAAATGTTCATTTATCACAATTTTTGTATCTCATCATGTTTAGTAGAATCTTTTGTTAATTTAGTTGATCTCTATAATAAAATACTTTTATATATAAAAGAAAAAGTTTCTTTTACATTCAATATGCAAATTTAATAAAAATCAAAATAATTAAAAATCTTTTCAGACATCAGATTTGAGGTTTTAGTGACATTGCTTGGATTCTTCAACCCTTAGGTGAATTAGTAAAAATAATAGGTATATTGCTTGGATTTCCAGTCCTCTCAATATGCAATTAAATTTCTTTGTACATCTTGATTACAATTTTTTTATCATTTAAACTTTGTTAAATAATTTTTTGAGATTTGGAAATGACAGGAATGTCTATTCTTTGATATTTTCTGCCAAACAAACACTTCAAAAAGATTTATTGTTGGGACACATAACTGGAAGTACTATGACACAATCATATTGTGCTTCTATTCAGCTTTCTATTCGTGTGACATCAGAGTGTTTTAATACTATGATTCTGGCATTTTATTTATATTTGTATTTATTCCAATAATGAATTTCATTTGCAATTTTTTTAAAAATATAAAAAACAATTATCTATTCATTTCAATGAATTTCATATTGTTCTAACTTTTGAAAATTGGGGATTGGTTTATATAAAATGAGTTTTAAATTTTTACTGATTTTTAAACTCCGAAATAAGTAGATCGATTTATATATGAATATATATAGTACTATATAATATGTATTATTGAATTTATTCTAGTGTTTTTGTAATATTTTAAAATTAATTCATATCTTCCAGAAAGTTGCTAAATTTTATGAATTAATCAGAAATATTTACATTTGAATTAATTAATATTGAGATCTTGTTTTATTAATTTTCATCTAATGTACAATTTTCAAGGAATGAAATATCTTTGTAAAATGAGGTAACTGTAGATAGATAGATGTTTATCATTTTATAAATATTATGAGTCTCACTGTTAATTATGTTAAGGAATTTATAAAATTATTTTGATTTTGCTTAACCCGGTAAGGTTTATTGACTAATATTATCATACCTTTTTTAAAAACAGCATAAAAGAGCTATTTTTAAAAAATAACTTGTTTATTTTTAATAAAGTCAGTTTTATGTTAAACATTGGAATTTCCAGATCATCAGATAATAATTATTAAAAGTTTACTGAAGATAAGATCCTATATATAAATAATTATGCAAATATAACAGAAATAAGCAATTTAACAAAATTTCATTATTAATAAAAATTAAAAAGGTTTTTTTCATTAATTACTAACTTGTACACAGTCATTATTGTTGCAGTTCTCACTTTTAAGATGTTTTTTGACTTCCCATGTTAATTTTCCTAAATTTACATATAATCTGAAATAAATCAAAATATATAGGCTTTAACTAATAACATAAATATTAATTTAATTAAAATATTTTAAAAACAAAAATCACTACTATCTAATTTTTTTTTAATATTTTGATAATTATTCTAATACAGTAGATCTCTGACTTATGTAGTTAGGCAAAAATTTTTTGGATGAATTAAGTCCAATAATGCAATTCAATATACAGGCATAACTCATTATTATGTTAGTTGTGTTCCAGACTACCGCTGTAAAGCAAATCACTGCCTTTTTTCATTTGCTAATGCATATAAATGCATAAAAACATTTTTACACTATTATTCATTAAGTGCACAATAGTGCTAAGCCTAAAAAACTTGGCCAGATGACTGCATTTTAAAGAATTCATATATCACTTTGCATGATTCAGGTTCAATTTCAGATTTCATATCTTCAATTTTTCAGAATAGCTGTAAGCCTGGCCCATCTATATGTTATTTTATGCTTTATATAGTTATTCTAAATATTATTTTCAGAAATTTTTCATTTTGAGATATAAAATAAAACATAGAATATAATTGAGAAGCACCATATCAGCAAATCATTGTAAAGCAAAGTGCCATAAAGTGAAGTATACCTATATATTATTGGGCATATGATATATATAGTGAAAACTGACTTCACAACCACCTGTATAAGAAGATCACCTGACATGACAACCACGATTTTATGGGAACCAAATTTTTTCTCATAGAAATAATGCTATTTGATCCTCCATAAGATAACACTCCCTAATGCAGCCACGACCATCATTTTTATAGATCAAACATAAAGTGAAACCATCTATGACGACCATAATTTTTTAAAATCACTACTAATTGTCTATATTTAGTACTTACATCAGTACCATTTTCTTTTAAACTTAAATTTCATTTAAGCCAAACCACTACAATTGAAAAACTTGCATTATACAAATTTTTCCCCATCATTCATACGACGAGAATGACGC
Source organism: Olivierus martensii (assembly GCA_000484575.1). Classification (NCBI taxonomy): domain Eukaryota; kingdom Metazoa; phylum Arthropoda; class Arachnida; order Scorpiones; family Buthidae; genus Olivierus; species Olivierus martensii. The sequence goes on along the minus strand of AYEL01091524.1, from coordinate 17,854 downwards.
AGGGCACTGAAATAATGAAATCACAATGTTATTTCTAATTTAATGCGATATCTTTTTAATATGCACGTTCCTTAGATTTGTATCTATAATATGTTAATTAAATTATGTATTAAAAACGTAAAAATCATAATTTGAAGGCCTATGGCGAAGTGATATAGGGGAAACAGGGAAAGTGAAAAACAATCAGCTACTGGATCCAGATATTTGTGTTCTATGCAAGTGTATTAATCAAATGTAATCTCATACACATGTGATGCTATCACTGCACTTTGGATTTTGAAACATGACTAAACCATGGGCTAAACGGAAAGTTAATGCCTTGAATTTAGAATAGTGAATAAAAACGATTTAAGACAGTAAGAAAGGTCTTTCTGAACAAGCATAGCAGAAAAATTTAATGTGGGGAAAACACAGATCCACAAAATATTGTCTCATAAAGACATTCTGACAAATTGGAGGAACAACAGAAATCACAACCTTAAGTGAATGACCTGCAAGAAACATGTTGAAGAAATAAACTGGCATCAACAATAGAAAATAATAAAAATTGTTCTCTCAATTAAATGATATCAAACACTGCTTTGCTGTAAAAATTATAAAAAATATACTATCAATAACAAAGCACTATTGATAGTTTTTCCATACTAATTAAATATGTTGTGTTTTTGAATAAATGATATATTATGTTATAAATTGTAACAAAATCATATGTTTCGATTTTATTAAAGTATAATCATTTTGTTTCATTTCAACATGCTATATTATTGTAAGGTCCAGGGGGCCCACCATTTTATTACCATATGTAACGAAATATTTCTTTTGTATTCTTCAAAAAAATTATGTTAATTTTATTATTATTATTTGATCAATTTATATCATAATATTTTGTAAAAATAATACTTTATTTACTTTCATAGAATTTTGTAACTTTGCACAAATATTATCACTCGAAAGCAAAGGAAACGATGATTAACATCCTTTTGATTCACTCTAATCTAAACAGTCGGTTTGGCAACCGCCTGGACAAGGAACAATGTCATAATATGTCGGACAACCAACGAAGATTGCGACATCCGAATGTTGTCAAGACTGACTCATGAGCTCTCCCTTGTCAACAGATAAAAGGCGAGGGGAGAGGCCGAGTCGATGATAGTTATCTGGATTACCCACTCGAGACTTAGCCAGAGAGATAACATAGTCCTCTCTGAGAAGAAGGAGAAGAAGTCTGACTCATCCAGGACACCTGTCCAGGTATGTAGCGATTGGGGAGCGAAGCTAAAGGCAACCCGACCATCTGCTTAGTAACGAACCATTAGCTCGTTTGCCTATTTTAAACAGAACATTAACGAACCGTTAGCTCATTCGCCCTTTATAATTACATCCAAATTAGTTAGGAGTTTAATAGAATCAAAACGATTCCTTTGTTTTCACTGTAATTATTTTATATCTCATTAATGTTAATAAATATTATTGTTTTGTTTATAATTAAATCTTGTCTATGCGCATTCTTTCCTTCGACCTGGACCTCTGTGCCTCTTACTCACGATAGCTAATAATAGCCGCTCGGACATTACATACGACTGTTAATAAATAACTAATGCGACCGTTAATAAAAACGCTCGCCGACATTCTGACAATTCATTAGTGTTGAGAAATCACTATAATCTTCCTCTGGTGTCAGGAACCTGACCGTCGAACATATCAACGACAGTGCCACCTTGCGGGATCCTCACATTATAATTAATGTGTATAAGCCGACCACCTATATAAACGACCAGTTTTGTTGGAACAGAAGGTGGTCATCTTATACATGTTCTACTGTATTCATTAAAAGACAGAATGGGCAAATGAAATTTATGAGTATATTTTAACTATAGATAAGAAAATTTAAAACTCGATATTTTTGCAAAAAAGTAAATTGTTTAATGAATATTTTATTTGCATTTTATGGGAATTAAAAAAAAGAAAGACTTATGCATTGAAATATATCTAAAACTATGGAACTTAAAACCACATAAGTAGGGGACTTATTATATTTTTATATAACTACTTTTTAATTACCTAATATGTTCTTGAGAAATAAACGCAAAAGATTTGAATACTGGACTTCCATAAATATCTGATCCTCTCAGATTGAAAAGCCCTAAGAAAATCAAATGTTCATTTTAAAAACTCTTTGAATATATATTCGAAAAAATAAAAATTGTTTATTACAAGTAGTCCTCAACTTACAACTCAATCAATAAATTCTGTGATTAGTCAATACAATTCCATGGGTTTGACTCCCTGATCTAATGATTTGATATAATATGGTAAGTGTCCTTTTTTGTTGTTTGGTTAATTGTAATTTTGTATTTTTTTATGTTAATTAGGAACAAAATTTAACATCCTAGTAAATATTAATAGCAAATAATCCATAAATTTTGGGATTTACAACTTACAATGGTGGTAAGTTAAGGACTACCTGTAAACTTGTTTTCATAATAATCAAATATACATTTATCTTAAAGAATACTGTACAGTAAACATAGAGATACAAATAATTATGAATTCAATATATACTATGTAATCTAAATTATTATCTATCTAATTGAGCAGAAAGTTCTCTTGGATGCATTTTATTTAGCAAGAAAATTTTATGTACAGACTTGACTTCAATCATCAATGTAATCACCGTTGTTGTTGACCACTTTCTGCCAATGCTTATGCGAATGGATGCCATCTCAATAAAACTCTGGCGGCTGTGACTTAAAGAAGTTGGTCAGGCTGGCCTCCAAGTCGGCTTCATTGTTGAACTCCTTGCCAGCCAGATAACGGTTGAGTGCGGCAAACAGGTGATAATCAGAAGGTGCAATGTCAGGGCTATATGGCAGGTGGGACAAGACCTCCCAGTTCAGGTCCAGTAGCTTCTGGAGGGTCTGCCTAGCCAAATGTGGCCATGCATTGTCATGCAGCAGGATGGTGTTCTGATGTTCCAGGTGGGTCTCCGCCAGTTTCTACTGCAGACAGTCGAGTTGTTCACAGTAGAAAGTTGCATTGATGGTTGTATTTTGCGGCAGCAACTTGAACATGATGATTCCTTTAGAATTCCAGAAGACAGAGAGGGTCAGTCTTTGAGGCCCTGATCTCCACTTTTGAAGCGTTTGTACCAATCGTATGCAGTTCTTCTGGCAACAGTGTCCGGGCTGAATGCAGCATTGATGTTGGTGATAGAATTGGCTGCTTTTTTGTTGGAGCGATAGTCATAAAGGAGGAGCAGGCGAACTTGCTCTTTGGTTAGCGGATATTGGTTGGTCATGGTAAAGTAGAGTGAGAGGACTGGATTTGGTATTTTCTTATAGCATGTATCACAACCTGTTTATATACTACCATGGAACATTCTAGAATGTTTCAGAAAAAAGTTGTTCTAGAAAGTTCCAAAAAGTGCAAGAACTTTCTGTTCAATCAGATAATTAAACTTGACTTATTACCATAATGCAATCAGTAAATTCTGACTGTTTAATACAATAACGAATAAAGAGCACTAATGGCAGATAGTGTGCTTTATTCGTTATTTATTAGTGTTACAGGCAGTTGATATTTTGTTTTATCTGAACAATTCACATATTAAATCTGTGTGATTGTCAGATAAATAGCATTGCCCAATTTGAATCTGGCTCTTTTTGGTTTTATATTTGTAAATTTACTTTAATACTGCAATGTGCTATAATGAATAATAACAGTGGACAAATGATAGATACAGTATACAAATAAACTTTCCACTTTCAATTACATAAATCATATCAAATTTAGCCACTTAACTTCCTGTGCATTTGCTCCTTATGCCGAAATTTTAGAAGATCTGAGACAAAAAGCGATGCAGACAAGGCTGATGCAGCTTTTCAATGCAGTTCAGAAAGACAATGTGTCAGCTGTCACCTTGCAATATCAAAAAACTATCAATCAAAAATAAGATTTTATTTACTACATAGTTAGTGTTTTAACATCAAAAAACTATCAATCAAAAATAAGATTTTATTTACTACATAGCTAATCAAAAAACTATCAATCAAAAATAAGATTTTATTTACTACATAGTTAGTTTCAGAAAGACAATGTGATCAACTGTCACATCAAACATCTTGCAACATCAACTATCAATCAAAACTAAGATTTTATTTACTACATAGTTAATGTTTTAAACAGTTTTTCAATACAAGAAAACAATGTGTCAACTGTTAAATCAAACAATAAAGTGTCAGCTGTCACATCAAACATCTTGCAACATCAAAAAACTATCGATCAAAATAAGATTTTATTTACTACATAGTTAATGTTTTAAAAAATTAAATAATGATTATTGTTCACTTAATATAAACTGCTTATACTCAGATGTAACTTCTATCTGAATCCGAAGGAAATCTAAAAAACAACACATTTTTCGTTTTTCTTTCTATTTTTACAAAATCGAACGGAATAGTTAACATCGTTTCCTTTAGCCGCCATTTTTTCTCTACGTCACTTGAACATGTATCGCCCTCTGTCAGACGGAGTCACCTCTGATGTCAACGAGTTTTAAAAATCTTCAGAGTTGCGCATCCTGTTGTACATAATCCGTGGTTTGTGATGTGATAAATAATAGAGTGCATAATAAAATGAAAATAGGACAGGTCAAAGTTAACTTCCTCACACATTGATTATCGCTCTGATATATACAGTATATTATTGAATCTCTATAATTATTTCTTTTTCAATTAGGTTATTAAAAATATCGGCAGAGAAAAACCGTTAAAAATAATTTTTCCAGCATTAAATCTATACTCATTATGGAAAAATGCACATTAATTATAAATCACAAATGGAATTAAGTCGAATGAAGTTTACATTCTATCTATCAAAGTTACATATTTCTAGATCAATCATATAACAAATATGAACGAAAAACAATGAAATTTGAGTCAAGACTATTTCCCATAATTGTCTGAACAATAAAGAAATTAATAGAATAAATTTTATTCCCTTAAATCGTATCGTTTCCTAGTTTCAATCATTTCTTCTTAAGGTTGTGAATGAAAATGTAAGAGACATATATAGACGCCTAAAATTGCTCGTATCTACTTAGGGTAAAGTGGGGAGAAAAGGTAGCGGCAGGAGAACAGGCATAGCTAAGTACTGTATATTCACCATAGCCTAGTCGCCGCGGACGCCTAAAATTGCTCGTATCTACTTAGGGTAAAGTGGGGAGAAAAGGTAGCGGCAGGAGAGCTGGCATAGCTAAGGACTGTATATTCACCATAGCCTACAAGGTAGACTATGATTTGTAGACTAGTCGCCGCGGACCGCCAACAATAACAATCGGAGTGCTTTCTGAACAGCCAATCGTATTTTCTTTCTTTGGCGGTTAGTTTGTGATGCTTAATCGCCATCATATCCGATAAAGATTTTATCGAAAAATTAATAAATGATGTTAGGCAGTATCCTTGGATATATGATATACGTCGCAATTATGATTTTCTGATTATAAATAAAATTTATCAGACGATGATTGGATGTATTATCAGAATATAAAAATCGAAAAATTAATAAATGATGTTAGGCAGTATCCTTGGATATATGATATACGTCGCAATGATGATTTTCTGATTATAAATAAAATTTATCAGACGATGATTTTATGTATTATCAGAATATAACAACAGCTCCGATTGGCTAATACAAAACGTCATTAGACAGTCGGTTGTAATGTGAACTGCTTGGCTCGAAGTCGTTGGAATCGGTCGGTCGTAGTGTGAACCCACCTAAGCCAATATTTTTTAGAATGCTCGTTCTAAACACAAGCAATACTGGAAAGAAGTAATTCCTTATTTTCCGAACATATGCACTCATTAGAATACTTAAAGATGAGGTATTAATACTGTATATAGTACTATACACTGCATATACTATAATTATTTGTAAGTAATGTAATGCAAATTAAATAAGGTATCTGTAATAACACACAAACCAAGTATGAAAATGTTGGAAGAAAGGTTTGCAGGAACCTAACTGTATATTTCCCATAGGCACAATGTTTCACTATTCACGAAGAATTTACAGAATGTTACTACCGCGTATAGCAAGAATCGACTGTACATATAAGAATGCATATTAATAATTTAAATTACAACTGTAGCTATAATTTTTTTGAAAATTTTAAATTAACATACAGTTGAATCTCTATAGTCTGACACTTCACCAGTCCGACATGCCGCCCATATGAAATTTTCATGTAACAACTTGTCAATGTGTGAGAGAGACAAACTGATGTAAACAAATTGTCAATCACTATTTGTTCATTATGCAGGCATTATAGTCAGACTAACTTTTAAGTTCAGTATACTGTTTACTATGAAATAGTGTTTTTATTGTATCAATGTTTGTTATTTATCTTTACATAATGTCATAAATCGGAAAAAGTGAAAAACAAAAACACAAGATATTGACTGTGGTTGAAAAGACAGAAATATTTAAGAAACTTGACTTGGGAGACAATGGTGGATCTACAATGTGCCGGACTCAGCAATGCAAGTAGGCCCAGAATTATAGGAGGCCCAAATCCTCTTAGTACTTTCTTTACCTTTTTTTAAATTAAAAACATAATACAATAAAAATTAAATGCACCATGAAAAGAGTGAAACATTCATTGTGGTAGAAGCAATAACTAAAAATATGGAAATAAAAGACATGATTACAAATTTTTCAAATTTAAAATCCAGGAGGAAATTTTAAATATATTTTCTTTTGATAATTTTTAATTGTGTTTTAAATGATGCAATTTTGTTCTTTTTTTGTTATTTTCTAATAAAAATATCTAGATAATTTTTTTCTGTGGTAAGAACCCAAATAATATTTTGTGGGAAGGCCAAAAATTTTAAGTTCCACCAGTGTTGGGAGAAAAGTTTAGTGATTTGGCTTCATTTTATGGTATTGGAGCCACCATTTATGACATTAAAAAAATTGGGATAAAATTGAGGGGAGATTTGAACAGCAAGAGCAGTGACAGGAAAGTCTTAATAAACTGAGCCTATTTGTTTGTGTAATTTCATTTTTTTAATTGAACATCCAATAATCTGACAAATCCCGGAACCATGTGTATCGGATTAGGGAGATTCAATTGAATAATTATCAGTGTTAATAATAAATATAAATTCAACTTATAAAAATTATGATTTTAAGTTAATAAAGTCCTTTATGTAGACACCATCTCCATGTTTTGCTAATGTTGTTAGTGTCAATTTTATTAATTGGCATAACTGGAATTCTTTTATCTAAAATATAGTAAGACCCCATTTAATACGAAGGATAGGTTCTAACAAAACCAAACATTAAATAAAACAGCATTAAACGAGGTTATCTTAATACACAAATAATGGGGATAGGTGAAACAGGACAGTGAATAAAAAATATACATACCATATTTATATTTTATTTTGTAACATGCATTATTATTATTATATTACATTAATTATAGATATTTTTTATTGCTAATATTGATTTGTATTCATAAATCATTCTTGAAAACCAAAAATATTCGAGTAAATAATTTGTTTGTGATGAGGAGCTCTTCCTCATTTGATACTTTTTGCTATTTTGTTAAGAAGTCATTTAACATCATTTGTCTTTTCCTCTTTCGTTCAGCAAGCAATTCAATAGCAAGACATCAAATCTATGACACTTCATCTTTCCTTATTTTGTATAAACTGATCCATAGTTTATGCAATAGTGGCTAAACTAGTTTTGACAAAAATATAGATGAAAAAACGTACTAACTTCGAGGAACTATAGTTCGAAGTGGCAGAGTAAGCTATTTTGACTATCGTTTGAAGTGGCAGCATTCTGATGAAAACTAAAATTGGATAATTATTGTTTTTATTACTGTAAAATAATGTTGATGACCGATCATAAATATGAAGTGTGACCGCAGCAGACTTCATAAGTATTGAACTGCACTGATATCAAATGCACTGCAAGACAATATAGAAGTATCAAAGCAAAAAATTTGTGTGATTTCGGATTTATGTGAGTATAATGGTTTGAAAAACCATGATAAAGTGAATCAATAAAAAATATAGAATTCGAGAAAACTGCGTTATATCGAAACAGCGTTAAGCAGGGTCTTTATGTAATATTTCTCTAGTTTTCCCTTTTAATCAGATCTTCTTTAATGTGTACAATTTTTTGTCATTCTAGTTAATGGAAAGATTCATGATTGTTACTCTTTGTGCTAATGCAATGTTTTCATTTTCTGTCATGTTTGTGTTCATTGATTTTTTTTGTTAAATTTCTATAAGTATAACCAATATAAATGCCTGTTTGCTGTATATGATTGTCAAAAAATGGGGTTTCATAAATACTGTACCTGGGGTCTTATTTAAATCTGGTTGGTCTATCATTACATAGTATACTAAACAGGGGTATTTCTTCTATTAAACACAATTTTATTTTCTGTAATCTCTTCCAATTTTTTTTTTGTATCTTAGTGTAACATCATTAATATCCAGGATGCAGAAGTTAGGAGTTTTATTAACTAGTTGGTTATTGTTTTTGTTTGATTACATTTTTTATTATTAATGTTCTTCCATAATTTATATAATTATACTATGAAGTACTGCTTGTTTGACTAACCATTTATTTCTAACATCTTATTTTTGTAGTTGGAACAGCATGTTGAGATACTTTTTAAAAATGATCTAAAAGCTGCACTTTTGTATGTCCATGGTTCCTTTGATATATATAGGGTATGATGAATATCTTTCTTAAATACCAAGGTGTTATATTCATCTTTGACAATTTTTATTTTTAGATCCAGACAACCTACCATATTTCCAGCTTGTTGGATTTTTGTTTCTTTTAAGATTATAAATGAGTAACCTGAGCTGTTACCATAACAACGTATTTTAAAATAATTTTGAAGTATTCCATTTTGCATTCGATAATCAGTATTTATTAAGTGTTCTAACATTTATGTAGAGCTGAAGAGGAATTTGTTATTAAAAAATCGAAAGCGCTACTACTTTTTAAATGAAGATCTAAGTTATGTTTTTTTCTTGACCCTGCCTACGTGCTAAGGAGAAACATTATGTTTTGTATCATTATTTATTGTATATGTTACGATAAAAGTAATTAATCCAGTGATTATACATAATCGCTAGTTATTATGCATAATCACCAATTATTTCGGTAAAACTGATAAATTTATTTCATATATTGTGAATTAATCACATTTATCAGTGATTATGCATACTTGCCAGTTCATAAAGGTAAAATAAAATTTGAACTAGCTTATAGGACCTTAAATAAAATTAATTTTACTTAAGGTCCTATAAGCTAGTTCAGATTTTATTTTATTTGATTTGGGACCTAGTTGTCAATTTAACTGTACTTAATTAATCAAATTAGTGGCATAGTCTGGGTTTCTGCTGCCTGGAGCAGATGCCAAATATGCCACCCCCCACAAAATATATTATTATTATAAAGATAAAATTTTCTAGAGCGAGGAAAATATTAAGCTGCAAAGGGATTTTTTCAAAAATTTAAAATTCTTACAAACTAGAAAACAAAATTTAATTGCAAAAACATGTTTTGAATTCTAATACAGGAATCCTTTGATTAGTGCAGTTAATAAATCCTCGCAATACACTGTATATATCAAAACCACACTAATCAAACTAAAAAAACAAATGCGAATAATTATAATGAATCCTGGAAAATATTAAAATTATAAACATGTATTTTCAGAAATCCATTAGTCTATCCCAATTACAGAACATAAAATAAGTAAAAGTGATAAATTTAAAAAAAAAGAAAATTCTTATAAAAAAGGGGAGATTTTGCATCTGACCTATAAACATACCTTAAAAGAGTTTCTTCTTTCTTTCCTTTAAAATAATTTTGGATGGATCAAAAATAAAGCAATAATAGTGATGAAGAGTGACTCAGCAAGTGTATGTTTGGGTTGTTATATCTAGTGTTCAATAATCAAGTAAGAGATTCTGAAAATTCTCATATTTTTGTGCATTTTTGAAATCATTCTCGTACTTACCATCAAAACATACAGAAAGGGTGGTTAGTGAAGGAAATGTGGTAAACATAATAAAATAAACTTTTTCTTAAATTTAGAAATACATATTGCAACATTTATGTAACAAATAATAAAAATTTTATTATTATTTTTTTGGATTTATTATGTTAATTTTTCATTAAAATGAAAATGAATTGGATAATAAATCAATTCCTTCAATACTGATTTCAGCTGAATCTAATGCTTCAGTTTTGGATACATTACTGCTATCATTGCCTTCAATACTGATTTCAGCTGAATCTAATGCTTCAGTTTCGGATACATTACTGCTATCATTGTTTTCATTGTTCAAATTATGAATTTTAATTAAAATGATAAAACTTGATTGATTTTCCAAGAAATCATCAATCTTGCCATCAGCAATCCAATGTTTTTCTGATGATGCTTTTACATGTTTATGACAGGCTTGCTATATTCTTGTCTAATGAATATAATTGAGTTTTATTGAAAACTTATATTACGTTTACATTATTTTATTACAGAATTACTTATTATAATAATGTGATAAATATATTTATATTACATTGATAAATTTGAAAAATTTAAAACTTAAAATATTGTAATGTAAATTTTGTAGTTTTTCTGGACTGAGTTTATTTAAAAACACTGAAAACATTCCAGTTCAAATTATGAATTTTAATTAAAATGATAAAACTTGATTGATTTTCCAAGAAATCATCAATCTTGCCATCAGCAATCCAATGTTTTTCTGATGATGCTTTTACATGTTTATGACAGGCTTGCTATATTCTTGTCTAATGAATATAATTGAGTTTTATTGAAAACTTATATTACGTTTACATTATTTTATTACAGAATTACTTATTGTAATAATGTGATAAATATATTTATATTACATTGATAAATTTGAAAAATTTAAAACTTAAAATATTGTAATGTAAATTTTGTAGTTTTTCTGGACTGAGTTTATTTAAAAACACTGAAAACATTCCAGTTGTGAAATATTCACTCCAAAATCAGCTGCTAATGGTTTTTTTTTTTTTGCATATTTTACGCCCCCTTTCCAATCAGGGAGATTACTAAGGGGGCAGGGTCAGTTCCAATCATGGGCTGCACCCACACCTGTGGAGGGGGCCAGATGATGAAGGACGGGGATCGCCATACCAGATCCAGCACCACGAAAAAATCTGGGACCAGACCCGGATCCTTCTGCGTGGCATGCCAACACTTTACCACTCGGCCATCTGGCTGCCAGCTCCTAATGGTTTGAAATGGTTAGCGTTAAAAGTACTTTATCTCATCTTACTATTTATTATTCCTAAATCACAGAGCTCTATGCCCTAAATATAGCTTAAATGGAATATGTCCACAAGTCTTCTTTTCTTGAATAGATTATATTCATTTCTCATTGGTTAAAAACGAAGAGAAAACTGAATATACAAATTGAGAGAGTACTTTTTGGTTGAAAAAATTTTTGATTTTTATTCTTACAGAAATCTGAAAATTATTGTAAATCCCAGATAAGAGATAGACGTATGCTCGTACCTTGTACACATATCCAAAATTATCGTATGTTTACGAGAATTCTTGTGCATATGACAACCTTGTCGGCTGTCCCTTTATATTTTTGTTTTTGGTCTACCCAATCACATCAGTAGAGAGAGAGGTTTGAACTTATTTCTGACCTTATTTGATCAAGTTGTACCTCCTCTCTTCCACTGGGATTGGCAGGTGGACTTTATTGACAGGATAATAATAAACCAAAACTGCATAAAAGATTTAAGTAATAACTTGAAAAAACAGCACTAGATTGCAGTTCTATACAAATTATTCAATAAACTAATATTTTATTATTAACGTTTTAGACCATTTGGCCATCTTCAGACAAAGTCTTTATCTGAAGATGGCCGAATGGTCAAAAACGCTAATAATAAAATATTAGTTTATTGAATAATTTGTATAGAACCGCTATCTAGTGCTGTTTTTTCAAGTTATTATTGACAGGATATTTTACAATATTGTTTTTCCTCACATCTCCAGACCTGGATCTTGCAGCTGTTTGTAATTTGATCATTGTTTCTTCTCTCAAGGCATTGTTTATGGTTTGTTTGACAGTTATAAAATTCTTCCGTCTCCCCTCCAACCTAGTGTCATTTACAGTTAAACTTTCCCCAATTGAATTGGTTAGTTTTACAGTTTAAACTACTGCATCACACCTGCAATCTAGGGTCCTCAATATGGAACATAAATTTAATTTCCGATTATTTTACTACAAAAATGTTTACAGAATATTGATTTGGGAACTTTGAGGCCCCCTGTTAATGGGGGCCCTAGATGCCCTTTTTGCCCATAGGATAACACGCCACTGCTTGTCTCTCCCTACTTTAGGTAAGCAAGGTACTTATATTTGTCTATACTGTGTTTGGAAAGTTGATACTTGCTGATCTCACATCTAATGCAATATACATCGACAAAGAACGAAATTTGCGAATCCAAACTGTTTTTAGATATACAAGCAGTTGTGCACGTGTTGTTAAAAGACAACACTTTATGGAGAGTAGTGGGGTATATACTTTACACAGTCGCAGTAGGTAGCTACTGCACAAAATATTGTTGCGGACATTTTCAGCTTCACTGTTTTTGCAGAGTTGGATCTCCTCTAGTCTTCTTAATATTAATTCAATGATAGGGATTTTGCCACCCCTAGCAAAGTGCCACCCAGGGCAGGTGCCCCCTACGCTATGCCACTGAATCAAATTTACTGGACATTATCAATAATCGCAAATCTAGAATGATAAATTTGATAAATAATGCATTCTCCTTAAATAATGAAGTAGTTGGCTGCATTCATCTTCATTTATGTAATAAGTTTGGCTTTAAGTGATCAAAGAAAATAAGATCTCATTCAGTTCAAGAAATGATTGCAAATGAAGGTGTGGAAATCAGAATTGATACCCAGATAAAGATGTCTATAAAACTTGAACATGATAGGCCTGATATTTTTGCAAATGACAAAAAAAAGAAAGATTATATATCTTATTGAAATCGAAATCACTAATCAAGATTTGTTAACAACAGTTGAAAATGAGAAAATATGAATTAATGGCAAATGAACCAAGCATGATGTATAAGTGCCAAATAAAGATAATTCTATGTTATGATTTGGGATCAGTACCGCTTTTAGGGATCCCGGTGCCCAATACAGCTTTCTACTCACCACTAGAGGGGATGAAGGGGACAGTCCGGCCTGAGCACAAGCTGAATGTTGACAAATTACATTCAAAAGTATTCAAATTACATTCAAGCTGAATGTTGACAAATTATATTCAGAGTATAAAATATCATTACTATTCATCAGATATTTGTATAAAAACTTTTGTATCATTTTCAGTTCTTAAAATTATTTATTATTGGTATTCATAAATAATTTTTTTAAATTTGATGCTTAATACGGACATACATATACAATGTATAGATAGTTAATTCAAATTCAAATCAAAACATGCTAATTTTGTTGAACATTTCGTAAATGTTAAGTGATGCAGAATGTAAAATAAAATGTGTTGAAGATTAAACAGAAGGGAGAAGAGGCCAAAAATTTCGTCCCAGGTACCAAAGATTCTGGGTATGCCACTGCTCAGTGCCCTTACAATATTGAGAAAATGAAAATTTTGGTGTCCTCCTTCCAAAGATGCCCCAATGCAATGCATCGTCTGCTTATAAGGTTAAGCTGACCCTGCTTGGGATGGTATTGAAAAAACTTACCACACAATCTTATCAGAGCTATTGATTTACCCTTAAATGTAGAAGCGTACATCCAGATTTGTATCCTAGAGAATACTCTGGAAAGCATCTTTGAAAAGAGATGCGGATTTGGTGAGGAGAATATGGAAGAGACATTGAAAAAGTACTGAAATGGCTAGAGATAATCGAAGTTAAAGGTGAATGAGTGCTAAGAGGTTGATGTAAAAGTGAAACAACAGTAACTCTATAATAAAATTATTAATTAAAACAACAAAAGGTGGGAAATTTCATGATATCAAATTTATGAACATTTTTGGTATATATCAAAAATGTTGTATTCTAATTGTTTTTAAAAAAGCTGATGATAACTTTTTAAAGTCGAAAGTACTTCTTTAATAAAATTGTGTTTTTCCACTTTGAATTAGAGCTTATTTCTAGATATACAGTTATGAACTACATTTTGGTAATTATACAAAAATCAGTATAAAATTAACATATTCAGTGATATTTATCAAACTTGCCAAAATTTATTTGAGAATTATGCATAATCGCTGGTAAAAGTGAGAAATTCCAGCATATTTATCAAATTTAACAGTATTATTTGGGAATTATATAAAATCGCCGATAAAATATGAGAAATTCAGTTAAATTTATCAAACTTACCAAAATGATTGGTGATTATACATAATTGCCAATTAATCATTTTAGCCATAACATATATATATTTTATTATTCATAAGAATGAATACCTTCAATCATATAATTTGGTATGAAAAGATTTTTTAAAATAAAATAAACATATTATAATAATTAAACAATTCATATAAAATAAACATAAAGCTTATTATTTTTGAAATTCTTCTTAGATACTAGTAAAGAATTATTAATCTCAAAGATTTATTAATAATGGAGAAGTTTCTATTAATGTTATAAGAAACTATAATTCAAGCATATTACACAGAACACAGTAAAATACAATTTATAATGTTCTTATCTAAACATCATCATCAAATCTTGGAAATAGATTTTTGTACTTGATTGGTCATTAATAACAACCTTATGTTTCTCTCTTTGAACTATCATTAAGAACTTTTCTAATAACGAATCTTTAACATTAGGAAAATAGTTAGTTGTTTTCTGTGTAAACTAAACTTTAGTTTTAAAGACTTTTACTGCATAATGTGCTTGAATTATGGTTTGTTATTGGATTATTTTCAGTAGAGTTTATGACTTCCTTTAAGTTTCATTAGTGTTGAGTATGCATAAACTATTTTGATAAAAAAAAAAATCGTTTCTTTGATAGATGAACATTTGATAGATGATGTTTGAGCTCACCTTTATGGTGAAAATTTGTCTATCAAAAGAAGTATCATGATCATCATCCCTTTACAAATGTATTTCTATACAAAATATCAATTCACATAAGTCTGTATTTTTGAAGACTGACAGTTTAATTACAGTATTATATCAGTTTCAAATATCCATTGAAACTGATATAATACTGTAATTAAACTGTATGCTAATAAATGAAAATAATCCAAATGATTTTTAAAATATTTACATGCAATTTCATCCAATTCAGTAACAATCATTCCATCAATGGTTTGCTTAAGAAGATTATTTCTTAAATCTTGAATTTTCTCTTCCCAACGTCTACCTGTAAATTATAATAATTTTTAAATATAGTACTATTACACAAAAAACATATACAATTGATAACATACCTGCAAATTTCAAATCATGGACAAAAATTGTATCAATTACTTCATAAGGCCTTCCCTGAACTAAAGTCCATATGTCATCAATTATATTTGCTTGATCTCCAATTAATCTAATCTTTCTCTCATTTAATTCATGTCTCCAATGTTCCCACTAAACCAATTAAAAATTACTGATATTTAAAAGATTTTTCTATTATTTTGAATAAAACAATCATTTTATTAAAATTTTTAAAAAAGAAACTGAGACATAATAAATAGACTTATTCTTAAAATATTGTTTTATGAAATTAAAATATGACTAAATCTCTAAAATAACTTTAGCAATAAAAATAAAAAAGACCTCCTTCCATGTAATTAAACGACGATCAATTCCAACTTTGGATCGTTCATGCAAATTTTCTTTTAACCAATCAATAAAACTTTCTTCAGAATCTTTGACAATCCAGTTGCAATCCAGCTGTAAATCTGCTTGTAATAAATATCTTCCATCTGTCCATAATAAGGCTTTTTCATCCAAAATCACTCCTATTCCTATATAAAAATTTGTAATGCTAAATTTAGTTAAAATTAAAAAAATAATTTATTATACCAAATGCATTTTTGAATTAATTATATTTTACCATTTGAACCAGAAAATCCACTGATATATTGCAGTCTTTTATCATAATCTGCTAAAATTTCACTCTGAAATAAAATATTTTATATGAATATTTGAAAATTTTCAACAATATAAAATAATTGTTATTTAGAAATGAATTCTCATAAGCATTTCATGATCAGAAAAGTGTGGGAATAAGATTGTATTTTCAGTTGCTTAATCAGATTTCAGGTTAAAAAAATAATGTAATCAAATAGCTATTATATGGTTCACAGATTTTAATTCAAAAAATTTCTGATAAGTTTCTATTTAAATATGATAATTTAGTAATAATGAATATATTTCTGCATACAAATTTTTAGTAACTTTATGGTTATAATGGCAAAGTATTGTAATTTGTGGGCTCAGGTTCAAACCTGGTGCATAAATTTTTTCATTATTTTTTCCCTTTTTTAAGTTATGAATAAAAATATATGCATGAAAGAATAGAAATAATAATACATTCCTACAAGTAAGCATTATCATTATTTTTTATTGCTATTATTGAGCAAATTATTATTAATTCAAACAATGCAGTTCATATGATATGCAGTAGCATAGGTAATCTGTATGATACCTCAGGCAAATATCAATAATTTTATTTGACATTCTAGTGAAAAGAATGTCCAATTTATTTTCTTCATTTTATTATTATATGAAACTTCTTTATGTAAGTAAGGTCTATATTCCTGGCAGTAAGATTGCATTGTTTGTAAAGCCCGGCAAAAATGGCACTGATTGATAGGGTTGGTCAAGATAAGAAAATATCCCCATTGGACTAGGGGTCAAAGGTCAAAGGTTTACAAGATACAGAGGCGACTAGGCGGCATAGGTAGCAGAGTATGGGAACGGGATGCGTCACGTCACAGACTGCAGCTAGAGCAGCGCATCGTCAAACTGCATGAACCGGTCGGCATATAATGGATTGCATCCCACGGTCATAATTTTTATTTTACAAATAATCGTACGTAGCTTTGTTTTACGAAAAGTACTGATTTTCAGCCTACTTGTAAGTTTTCTGGTTCCTGACTGCATCCTCTGAATGCATTTGGAATGTCATACATTGCACCATCTTCTCCAATGCTGAAATGTTTGTGCCTTGATCCACTGGTAAAACTTGATAATCACAATCACACAATAGTTTATTCTGTAATGTTTCCATTCGTAGGTTTGTTCAGATGGAGATCTGATTCCTCATTTTGAAACATCGGATGTATTATTTCGGCCTAAAATTAATGATAGGGCTTGTTTTTAAATTCAACACACTCTACCAGTGATGTAAACCATGTTTGTTAAACTGTTTGTAAATTCACCAGTGACGTCACTGGTGTATTCAACACTAAGGGTGCATCCAGTTGGCAAGTGCTTTGCTGATTTTGATAAGTAAGCGCTTAGTTCACATACGTCATCATTTTCACTGTTTTACTAGACGTCTTGCTGACAAGTTCTGCCAAGCAAAATGGCTGCTCTCAAACAAAAAGGTTTAATACATTTGATTGATGAATTAACAGATGATTCTGTGGAAGTTTCTTTAATGAATATAATTCAGAGAACTGCAGAATCAAACGCTGAACACTTGACTGCTATAAGCATCCATTGGAATTTAAAAATTAATAATAATTCGAAAGATAAAAAAGTAACTATAAAGGATTTCTTGTATCAGTTTTTCTAGTAAATTTTGTTGGAAAGTGA
>AYEL01091520.1:0-13103 GCA_000484575.1 Olivierus martensii | reverse complement strand
TAACACTTAATCGGTACTTTCAGTGTAAGTTCCGATATTTAGTTTCGTTTCGTCAGTTAGACGTTACGTTGTTGTTAGATTGTTTTATAATTACTTAGTATTAAGTTAGAACTTAGAAAAAGACCTGAGCTCAGGCCAAACTCTGGAATTTGCAGAGTCTCTAGCCGTTAAGTTTAGCTTATAATTGGAATTATTGCATTCGTTCTAATTCGTGACTTTGCAAGTTCTCCAGTTTTATTAAATCTTATTCCATTTTCCCAGTTTGGAGGGCTGGGGAGGGAGATTTGGGTGCAGTATCAAAGATGGTTTGGTCTGGTTCTAAAACCACTACTGGTGTTGGGGCAGGGGTTTACTGCGAAGGGACTCGGATATTTTATTCCTTTTCCCTTGGGCGGTTTGCCACTGTCTTTCAGGCAGAAATTTTTGCTATTTCTGCATGTGTTAGAATTAATCTTTATAGGGATTATGCTGGTAAGCATATTTTTATCCTATCTGACAGTCAGGCTGCTCTTAAAGCACTTGATAATTTCCGATTTGTCTCGAAACTAGTTTGGGAATGCCGCCTTCTCATTGAGGAACTGGCCACCAAAAACAAGGTGCAACTGGTTTGGGTGCCAGGGCACAAGGGGATTGGAGACAATGAGGTTGTTGATAGGCTTGCCAGGGAAGGGGCTTCTCGTCCCTTTTTTGGACCTGAGTCTGTCCTGGGCATTGGTTCGGATGCCTTTGGGCATATTAGTTTGGTTTTCGTTCTTTGAGATTTGTCCCAATTAACCGGTGTCCCAATTAAGCGGGATACACTGTATATATGTGTATATATAATAAAACAGCAAAAATACACGTATAAATATATCCCAGACCTGGACATTATTTAAATAAAAATTTATTTAAATACTTTTTCAAATAATTTTTTAACTTATTTGATTGGAAATTATTTTCAAATAATTATTTGTTATTTTATATAATTTCAAATAACAAATAATTAATTATTTGTTAGCTTTTATCTTATTTATTATTTGATTATTGATACAAATAAAATAAATAGCATTCTAAGGTACTGTAATATATGATAAGATGGCCTGTACAATGGTACATTTCATTTTATCTGTACAATATGCTGAATATGTAGAAAATGTGCACAACAAGTGTACAGTTGTACAAAATGCTTACAATTTACCAAACGATCTATAATAGGTGTACCGATGCACACAGTTATAGAAAATGTACAAAACATACAGTTGACGAAAATGTGTACAAAATGCCTATAATTTAACAAAATATGTATAAGTAAACAAATATACAAAATGTGTACAATTGTTCAAATTGTATAAAAAATCGCTAAAATTTAACAAAATATGCTCAATAGATACAAATGTACACTTCTACAAAATGTGCGCAATAGGTGGACAATTGTAAAACATGTGCGCAATAGGTGTACACCTGTACGAAATGGTTGGAAATAGATGTACAATTTTACAAAATTTACTCAATAAGTGTACAATTGTACTAAATGTACTCAATAAGTGTACAATTGTACAGAATTTACGCACTAGGTGTACAATTGTACAAAATTTATGTAATAAGTGTACAATTGTACAAAATTTATGTAATTAGTATACAATTGTACAAAATGTACGCAATAATGTATAATTATACAAAATGTAGGCATTGGGTGTACAATTGCACAAAATGTATTCAATAAGTATACAATTGTACAAAACATGCTCAATAGATATACAAATGTACACTTGTACGAAACGTACGCAACAGATGTACACAAAAAGTGTACAATTGTACAAAATATTCTCACTAGATGTATAAATATACACTTGTTCAAAATTTATGCAACAAGTGTACACTTTTACAAAATGTACGCAATAGGTATACACTTGTACGAAATGTTCGGAATAAGTGTACAATTGTACAAAATATACGCAATAGGTATATAATTATACAAAATGTACGCAATAAGTGTACAATTGCACACAATGTACAATTTATATATCCCAGTTGATGCAGTTGTACAAAAAGTACATGAAATGCATACAATTTAACAAATTATGTATAATACAAGTATAGACGTTCAGTTGTATAAAATGTGCGCATTCCGTGTATAATTGTGCAAAAGTGCACATAAGGCATACAATGTACAAAATCTCTACAATTGGCTTATAATATATGTTAATGATGCACACTTGCAAAATGGAAAGTATACAGTGTTCTCATTATAATATAGTAAGCAGCACATATGGTGATAAGATATTGCTCAGTCCACACCAATAGACTATTTCATAATGATACTGAATTATTTGAAATTTTATTTGGAAAATTATTTGAATTTTTATTTCAAATAACGTATTTATTTAAATAATTTTTATTTGCAAATAAATTATTTGACAAATAATTTATCTTGGAAATTATTTCAAATAAATTATTTGAAAACCAGATTATCTTCAAATAACGTTATCTTTTATTTGGCAATATTCAATTATTTGAAAAATTATTTGTTGTTATTTCAAATAAAATTTCCCCAGGTATGATATATTTATAATACGTTTAGTCGCGACAGCAAAATAAAACAAAGCAGTGGGAAAATAATAGCGCCGAGAAGTGCAACGCCGGTATTACAAGCAGGCCCAATGGTCGCGCGTTGTTGCATGCGACACTAAGTCCGTACGCATGCGCAGTCAGATACAACCGAGGTGACATCTGCGCAAGCGCCAGAATAACACAGATTATCGGCTTAAATATATCCTGCGAACACTTCCCAGCAGAATGGCTTGGTGGCATAATGGTAAAAGCGAGAGAGAGAGAGATCGTGGTGAGGCAGATTAGGTTGTGGATTCGAAACGGGTTGGTGAGAGGTAGCGAAGTCATAGATGGAAGAAAAGGGATATAGGAAGAGCAGGGCCGGATTTACCAATAGGCCGATTAGGCCGCATCCTAGGGCCCCGCAATTCTAGGGGTCCCAAAACTATCAATCAGTTTTCAACTTTTATAAACTAATAAGAAAATTGGGTTTTTATTAAAGTGCTAGATAGAAAGTAAAATTTTAAAGATTCCTTATAAGTTATAAGGAGCGTTTAAAATTAGATGTAGCTGATTTGAATTTTTAGGGGCCCCAAAGCCTTGCTCGTCCTAGAGCCCCTAAAAATGCAAATCCGGCTCTGAGGAAGAGGGATAGGTAGATAGGTATTAAGAGGGATAGGTAGATAGGGATAGGGAAGAAAAAGAAGAGAGATTATAAAAAATTTTCTAAAATAATATTTGTTTGCCGTAAATAGATGGCGCCACGCAAAAAACGCGCGCGCAAGTGACGCCAACAGATGGCGCCATGCGAAAGAAGCGCGCGGGCGCGCGCGAATCCTTTCTGCACGCCAGTGACGCCAACAAAAAGCGCCACGCCAAATAGGCGAGTGTGCAAACCTTTTGGCGCGCGCTAGTTAATTTTCGGCTTCTGTATCTCGTAAACCTTTGAGCCCTGGTCCAATAGGGATATTTTTTTGTCTCGACCCCCTATCCATCGGTGCCATTTTTGCCAGGCTTTACAAAAAATGCAATCCTACCCGTTGAAGATATCACTTCGCGTTTGCCTTTTAAAGTACTTATATACATTTAAAATAGCATTTCTTGCTCGACTGGACCATGTTTCTCCTCGCTTATAAACAACTGTATTATCCGCCATTACTGCTAAATACTAAAGAACGATGACGTCATTCGTTGTATTTATTTAATTTTAAGAGATCAAAGATTTAATTTAATATTTAATAGCGTAACCATGAAATGTAAAGCATTAATTTAGCAACTTTTAAAATATGCTAAACATTTCAATTTATTAGTCATGATAAAAAGTAAACTGCTATTGGATGAACGAAACAGAAACCGATTATTCTATTCAATCTATTGGATGAATTAACCTTTGCAATCCATAAGCTCTTTACCATATTAGGCAGCTCATCTTTCGTTGAAAAAGTATAATAAAATACTTATGTTTTTAAAGAAAATTGTCTGAATTTATTAATTCGTAGGACGAATTATTTTCTAATGTTTCTAATGAAAAAAATAGTTTCTACGGATGCTTTTGAACTCTGCATACAAATAAAAACTAACACAAGTATATTTTTTAAATAATATTGAAACACGAATATATTCTTTGTGTATATATCATAAAAGTGGCTACACACGTTAGCGAGATTGTCAAGAACGTGTGCAGATAAATTGGCTCAATCATTATTCTTGTCCCGTGTGATGGTGAAAGGAATATGTTTGTGCAAGAATCAATCTCGCTTGAACATGAATAGTCATTTTAAGTCAAAGTAGTTTAATTATTAATGATTACCTAATGCTATCATTAATAATAATTTCATTACATTAATTAATAATTACATAATTACGGCGCGTAAGGTTAAATTCGCCCTTAGGCACTTTTAAATTTTTATACGGCCCGCTTCATTTTGAAAATTGTTTATCTGGCCCGTGTCAGAAAATAATTGCCCACCCTTGTATTAATAGGTGGGTAAGTTCTATACATGGATGGTTTTATAATCTCTTGCATTAGTAGTATTGTAAGACCAACATGCGACGCATGAATGCACTCCACTGCTTAGCCCAGAGAAACTTCTAACTTTGGCCATTTTTTCTTGGACAATTCTCGACCATTATTCTTGTCCCGTGTGATGGTGAGAGGAATATGTTTATGCAAGAATCAATCTTGCTCGAATATAATTAGTCATTTTATGTTAAAGTAGTTTTATTAATTATTAATAAATTAGCTAATGCTATCACCAATAATTTCATTTCATAATTATGTAATGGCTCCCTAAGGTTAAATTTTCCCTTAGGTACATTTCAATTTTTATACGGCTCGCTTTATCCTGAAGATTGTTTATCCGGCCTTGGCAGAAAATAATTGCCCACCCCTGGTTTAAAATATTTGATAGTAGTATTATGATGATCACTTAAATGCAACACCGCTTAATAATCACAGATTAAAAAGTGATGCAAAAATTAAAAGTTTTTCTCAGATTATTCTGTAAGATTGAAAAAGATGTGAACATGTCAAGACATAATTTTACTTTTATAGTACATACTATATAAACTTAATCATATTATGAATAATCATTAAGAAAAAATTAATTTATTTAAAGAGGGTGTTAAAAATGGTGTTACTGAGAGAAAATGGAGAAATTTACAAAAAACATTAGTACTGATAATATCATAGATTATCAGATTTTTAAGCATTTGAAAGCATTTAGTGAATCATATGTGATGAACTGTAAATTTCTATTAGATTTTATTTGAATTTCTTGATTTTTACCATAGACTTCAGATTTCTTAAAATACATTATAAGAAATAATTATCACCCTACAGATGCTCTGTTGTCCAAAAGGCCTAATATCAAATGATAAAGAATGCCGCTTAAACTTTTTGACACAAATTAAAATCCAAAAAGAAAATGACAGCAATTTTCTGAATAAAATTTTATGGACTGGTGAGTCCAAATTTACAAACAATAGTCTTTTGAATAGGAAAACCAGTGTGACTTGGCCAACCGAAAATCCCCCATTGGATGATTCACAGCCGATTCCAATTCGTAATATCTACAAATGTCTGGTGTGGTTTATTAGGAGTTTGTTTAATTGGTTCTGATTTCTTTAATGAAATTTTAAATAATGAAATATACTTAAATTTCTTAAGACATGAATTGCCATACTTATTAGGAAACCTACTGAATGACAGATGGTTTCAACAAGATGGATGCCCTGCACATAATTCAAGAATTGTACAAAATTATTTACAAAAAAATATAACAGATATGAGGAAAAATGGATAAGAATGAACAGCCCTATATAAAATGGTCTCCAAGGTTACCATATCTTACAGCATTTCTGATATATCGCCAAAAGAAATAAAATGTGTGATTATCCAAGGCCAGTAATAAATGCTGAAGAACTGCAAACAAAAATCCAAAATGCTTGTAATGCAGTTTCTCAGCAAAGCATATCATACGCTACCAA
This sequence comes from Olivierus martensii, assembly GCA_000484575.1. Taxonomy (NCBI): domain Eukaryota; kingdom Metazoa; phylum Arthropoda; class Arachnida; order Scorpiones; family Buthidae; genus Olivierus; species Olivierus martensii. Next base: position 7,085 of record AYEL01091520.1, on the reverse strand, counting down.
GTTTGAATATGAAAGAATGGTCGAAATTTGTTTGAGAAATAACAACAGTCATTTCGAACATTTATTACAAAATAATTAGTATTTTCTAGTATAGTTAGTTTTATTTGTGATTAAAAAAATATGTGAAAATTTGTTTATTTATTTAAAAAGATTAAAAAATAAATTTGAAAAGAAAATTTTATAAAAAAAAAAAAAAAAAAAAAAAATTTAAAAAGATTTCTTTTCAAATTTATTTTTTAAATTTTAAAAAAAAAAAAAATTTGTTGCTAAAATTTGTCTATTGTTTATATCTTTATGATTTTTAATACAAATATGTGTAAAATGCATAAAAACATCAGTAGAATATTACTTTAAAATATTACAAAATTTTAATAGTATATCTAGAGGTGGCCAGCCACTTCGCGAATTGGCTACAGTCGGATATTGGCCGTAACATATATATCACTATATATATATATATATATACAGGTATCCTCGTTATACGCGATCTCAGTTTACGCGTTTTCGCTATAACGTGATTTTAAAAATTAATTTTTTAAATTGAAAATATTTTCGTTTAAAAATTGTCTCATGTAGATGAGACAAATGTGGATGAACTGCTCGAGTTCCACTTATCAGAGCTTACTAATGAAGAGTGGATCAGGAGTCCTTTGTTGCTGAGCCCATCAAATAGCATACAACAAAACAAATGAGTGAATTTTTTAAACACATTGAGAAGAATAATTGAAGAATTGAAGAAAATGAGGCTAGAAGCGCCAAAGTTGCGAGAAAAATTCAGAATTCTTTGGTTTGCTACAAAGAGCTTTATAGAGAGAAAAAGAATGGTGCCCATCAGCTGAGTCTCGACTGTTTCATTAAAACGTTGAAGATCAACAGCCTATCATCTCTGGGACTTCAAGCTAGCAAAAAGTGATGATCCAGATTCACCAGACGCAGTCCATTCATCACCGGATTGAAGACTGTCAGAAATATGTAGTGTTTAGGTGTTTATGGCATTATATTAATTAAATTCATTCATCCAACTATTCATTCATTAAAATTTGTGTATTTTTTTATAAGTTTAAATAATTCATTCATTAAAAATTTCTTTTGCTCACAGGTGTAAAGTTTTAATTTTTTTTTATCCTTCTGAAGAAACCCTATCTCTATCTACGCTAAATTCAACTCACTTTACGCGATTATTTCATAGGACCAATTAATCGCGTAAAGCGAGGGACACCTGAAAAAAATGTCTTTCGATATTTCCCTTTTTGTGGAATAACAACAACTGAATTACATATTATACAAGAGTATTTGCATTAAATCACGATATATATATATATATATCGTGATTTATATATATATGGTTAAAAGAAGAAAATATTTAAATAATTGAAGAAATTAATTTTTTAATAAATTTAACCCTATTAGTGTGGAACAATGGTATACCGGAACAACGGTTTATTATATTACTCGGGTCAACAGTATACCGGAAATAAATAATAAATTTATTAAAAAATAAACTTCTTCAATTATTTAAATCTTTTTTTCTTTTAACCATAATTACGAGAGTAGAAAAGAAAATCAAAACTTTTAATTACCATGATGAATGGGAATTTCTGTTATGATTTCTCTTTTTATGGTTAATGCAAATACTCTTGTATAGTATATAATTCAGTTGTTGTTATTCCACAAAAAGGGAAATATCGAAAGACATTTTTCAAATAATGCTTTCCAATTATGAAAATTAATATCCGAAAAAACTCCGAAATAACTCAGAGCAAAAATTATAGATTTAAAATCGAACCTACATTCACAACAAAATATGTTCGTAAAAATTTTAAGATTATCTCTTTTGTCATATAATCTAAATTTTGAATCAATGGCAAAATCTACATAATGCCAAATATCGGATTAAAAGTTTTGTTTATGTACCCATGTATTTGTAGTTATTTTCATATTTCCATGCTATGAAGAATTGTTTATTTTACTTAATAAATTTTGAATTATATGGACAACATTGCTATTTTTGTACTTTTATTCCCTGGATATCGGTAGATCGCTATACCGCACTGAAATAATTACATTTGTATTAAGTACTTCAAAAATACAAATAAAATAATCTAAAATTTATTAAGAAAATATTAATGCTGTCTTATTTAAAACTTTAAGAATATTTAGTTAGGACATTATTTCTTGTCTTATTTAAAACTTTAGAATATTTAGTTAGGACAAAAAAAGTAAACCTAATCTAGTTTCACACTTTAAAATATTATTAGATTTACTATAATTCAAAAATACTGTACTGTATTTACTCTAGCCTGCCTCTAAATTTAATAATTTAAACGCTTAATTGGGACAGTAGCAGAAAAAGAACTTTTAATTTTTCTACTTATGTACGTTACAATCTACTTGTTATGCGCTTTCTTAAAAAAATCCTTATATAAAAATTATAACACTATTGTAGCGGAAATTTTTCAAGTCAAATCTTTCTACAATACAGACTAACCCAATGGAGCGAGTCGTTTCTTCGCGTCTTATTACATATGCATCGTCGACACACTGTCGCCGCACTAATAAACATCCATTCTTTAGTAAAATTATAAGTAAATATCATCGTCGATAAATAATACATAACAATACTGAATTCTGCAACACTAGCGTGATGAGAATCGGTTATCTATCGTGGTGAGTCTACCGTTACTGTACCTAGCGATTTTCATTTACAGTGTCGGTTTTATTTAAAATTTTTAAATCTTTGCCAAGATGTCGAGAAAGGATTTTACTCTTTCGAGTAAAACTGCTTGGCTGGATAAAATTAAAAGCCAGCCATTTAATACGACCCATCGTAGAGCCGCAGAAATAAGCCGTCAGCCATTTAATACAAGCTATCGTAGACTCGCTGAAATAAACCAAAAGACCATTTAATACAAGCCATTGTAGACTCACTGAAATAAACCAAAATCTACCATAGATATACAAGCCAAGATAGACTCGCTGAAATAAACCAAAATCTACCATAGACTGTTCCTACAACAAGAAAATCAACTGTGTGAGGAGTGGGCATTACAGAAAGTAATTCTAGGCCATGGTAGATTCGCTGAAATAAACCAAAATCTACCATAGATGCGTCTTCAACAAGAAAATCAACTGCGTGAGGAGTGGGCATGAGAAAGAAATTCCAGGAACATCCAAAAGAAAACGTGATGGAAAGGATCTATTTGAACATCCAAAAGAAAGCGTGATGGAAAGGATCCAGAAGTCGAAGAAATATTAGATCAATGGTTTTGTATAGTTAGCGGGCGAGGCGTGAATATCAGCGGACCTGTGTTCGAGGAGAAGTATGGGAGATCGCTAAAAAGCTAATATTTAGATTCCTATTTTAATAAAACATTAAAATAGGTACCTAATTATCATTTTCATCTACTTATTTATTTACCTACGAATTACATATTTTATTTTAGAATTTATTACTACTTCGTTTAATTGGGACAGCCGCTTAATTGGGCCAAAATGGCTTAGTCCCAATTAAGCGGAATGCACTGTATGTATATATCACGATATCACTATCACATATATATATTTATCGATATATCACAGCGTAACCTTGTTATCTGGAACCTATCTCGAAACCCTTGATATGTGGAAAAAAACTTTTTCCGTGCATTTTCGGCATTTAAACCAATGTAATTTCGATAGTTATCTCGAAGTATTTTCTTCAAAACCATTGCTATCTCGAATTAGGGTATAATTTTTGTGCTAGAGAAATTAAAAATACGAATTTTCCCTGGCTTTCGGAGTCTAAACAAAGTATTTAAATTTAACAAAAGAACGTAAATGTGCTACCGATAATCGGAACTTTTTTGTGCATGCTGGGAATACTGAACACGCAGTACAGTAGTTTCGTTTTCTAAGTTTCACTTCTAATTGTTGATAGGTTGTGAAGTTTTGGATAGAAACTTACCTGGAAGTTTTCTGCAGTTGGAGTGTGTTAGCTATGGAGGACGCCATCTTGATGGATAACCTTGATGCTGGGTGTTTGCACGTGAGACGAAGGAGGCGTAAATTACAGAAGGAAGGATTAAGTTTAAGATATTCTTTTTATGTTATAGTTTAACTGATTATAATTTTGTCAATTAATTGTTATTTAATAGTTTTCCTACTTTTTTTGTACTTATGTTAATGAAGACTCTAGATAAAAGAGAGTAGCTGCGTGGTGCAGTTGTCCCGTCGTTCACTTTGAGCCAAGATGCTGGCGTGTTAAGATTGCCGTTTTTAGAATTAACTTTGGTTTAATCTACTAACGTTATTTTATGGACTTGTTTAATTGTGCATCTATTGTAGATGATTTAGTGTTCTTTTTAATAAGAAAGTTATTTGGTTTTTCTCAAGAGAAGGCTCTTTACGGGACAAGTTTGATATTACTTTGTGTAATTGTAAGTTTTGGTTTAAATAAAAATAATTAGTTGGATAACATTAATGGAGCATTACTTTCAAGCTGCAACTCATTTAACTAATTGGCTAGAGGATAATGAAGTTACTATTACCATTAAGATACGGGCAAGTCGTAAAGTTGAGTCTGAGGGGAGGCGGGGTCCTGATCGTAGAGCTTCGGGTGATACTCCGAACTCTACAAGGTTTTTGTCAATATGATCGCGTTTATCAGTGATACAGTGATACCTTGGTTAACGACGAGTGGTTAAAAGGAAACATTGTCTTGATTAACGACGCATGCTTTGGTTAACAACTCCTGATTATGTGAACTTCCGACAAAATAGAACTCTGTAAAACAGCTCGTCATCGCATCACGTGATTAATTAGCTCAGTCAATTTTTATTTTTTTAACAATCGATTCAAATCCGACAATATCATTATTAAAATTATAACCATATAAAAATATATTTAACTAAATGATAATTGATAATAATGAAAACAAATTATTTAATTAATTAAAAATAGACGTGCACACGACGCTCTTCCGATCTAATTAATTAAAAATAGACGTGCAACAGTTTATGAAAACAAATTATTTAATTAATTAAAAATATATGTGCAACAGTTCACTGAAAACAAATTATTTAATTAATTAAAATAGACATGCAATAGTTCACTAGTTTTTAGTTTCTTAAAGATGATTTCTAGACGATTATTATTTTAAATTATGTAAACAAATTATTTAATTAATTAAAAATAGACATGCATCAGTTCATTAGCTTTAGTTTCTTAAAGATGATTTCTAGACGATTATTATTTTAAATTCTGTTTTCTTAAAGATGATTTCTAGACGATTATTATTTTAAATTCTGCAAATAAAGTCTGATTTAAGTATTTCTAGACGATTATTATTTTAAATTCTGCGAACAAAGTCTAATTCAATTGTTTGTTTGTGTTACTTGACATCTGCGAGTGGTGTGACGTCGCAGTTTCGGCAGTGGCGTAGCGTAGGTTTCTGCCGCCCGGCACAGATGCCAAATATGCCGCCATTTCAGTCTTGAGCAAATTTGTGTCTTCAGAACATAGAACTTTAAGATTGATATCAATCTGAATTCTCCCTCCTTCTCAGACACTCGGCACTGCGATTTTTATTGCAGTAGGAGTGTTGTTAAGTAAATAATATAGTCAGCGCGAGTCTATTAAGCGATAAATTGTTTGAATGATAGTTTTTAAAAATTGTTGTCAAATTTGCATATGTGCGATATCAAATTACATAATTAAAAACAAAAAATTAAAGAATAAATATAGCAGGACAGTTTTCACATTGTTTAAGAGACGAGATTTGTAGGAATTAAAAGAATTTTGTTGGAGGTAGATAGGACACACCGAAATTAAGATATGCCAGTTTAAAAATGCGTATCCAAATTAAACACACGTCACCAGAAACGTGATACCTATCTCATGTCCCTAGTACGAGGTTAAAACTCTATTGAGTTTCTTGTGTAATTTTCAGATTGGTTTTATCATTATATATGGCACTGTCATTTTTACTATAGTTTAAAGCAAGATTCACTCTCTAGTATCAAAAAATTGATTTTTTTATAATTTTTTCTTCTAAACAATAAGATATTTTAAAATGTGTGACATAAAATTTAATTAAATATTAATTTTAATTAGATTTTTTAGATTAATATAAAATTTAATTTAATCTGCATTTAATGAATATTAATTTGCTTATTATATAGGATTTATTATATTCCTAGTAAAAATATGATTAGTTACAGTTATAATAAAATATTTAACAATTTTTAAAAATTAGGGAATTTTTCACTTTTTGCTGTTACAGTTTACTTTAAAGGACAATACCTATTTTGAATGATAAATCTCAAATCAAAGAAGCACATTTGCAGTGTAGATTCTCAGCAAAAAATTTTATTAAATGCAAAAACATTTTTGGTATCACAAATACCATCTTTGGTTGTAAACAATAAAGAACAAAAGAACTACAGTTGATTTCAAATGTAATCGAACACAATATTAAAATTTAAACATGTTAATATCAGAATAGAACAAAACTTAACAAACATATACGTATGGTTTCTTCAATGGCAAATATAAACATTTACATACGCTACATATTATTCTTAATAGCATATTTCCATGCTGGGCTTAAATCTTCCGCTTGCCTAATTTAATGGTATTAGTTGTCTCATTAGCTCTCAAAATTTCAAGTTTTTCCCTCATTTGTAAATCTTTGTGATCCTGTACGTTTTTAATTACCTTCGCATCTTGCCAAATAATGTTGACATGCATTTCGTAGGCTCTTTGGGCCAAAGCAGTAACTAAGTTGCCTTTAGAAATGTTGTTTTTATGTTCTACAAGCCTCTCTCTAAAGTTTCTACCAGTAGCCCCTACGTATGCTTCGGTGCGGTTAGGGGCTACTGGCTATACACGAGGCTACCCCTATGTATGCTTAGGTGTGGTTAGGGGCTACGTAGGGGCTACTGCTAGAAACCACGCAAGGAAGGAGGACATGGGCTTATTGACATTCCACATTTACACGACAGACAGATTTATAGTTTGAGAGAGTTCTTTCATAAAAAGCAACATACATCACAACTACATAAAGCTATAGTCTTGGCAGATAGAAACATCACACCATTAAATCTACA
>AYEL01091519.1:0-37224 GCA_000484575.1 Olivierus martensii | reverse complement strand
TTTATAACTTTTAAGAATGTTCGAATTATTAGAATACTAAATAACTGAAAGCGTTTCTTATATTATTCTAAAATGTTCTTGTGTTCTTAATGTAAACAAAGCTGTATACTGAAGAGGGACCGAGAAAGGGTCCGAAAACGTTTTATATCAATAAATATCTCCTTGCTAATAGTGCTTTTAGCTTTCTGATTTACAAGTAAGGCAAGTGGTTTTATATGAATGATTCCATATACTATTTTAAATAAAAAATTTCAAATAACAGTAAAAATTAATACTTTATTAAAAGAACCTTTGAATAAAAATTAAAAATATGCATTATAAAGTCAACAAAAACATTGGGTGGGATTATATACCTGAATGTGTAAATTATAAATTACAAGTACAGTAATAAAATGCAAATATATTTATAGAACATCATTTTATGCCATTGTTTTATAATACCTTATAATCTTTATCTTCATATTGTTTTGAATTCAGAGAGATTAAGCATGTTAAAAATCAGTGAATAATATAATAAATACTGTAAAATGAATCAACTTTTTATAAGTTATAATAATTTATATCAGAATATTCTTGGTTTATTCAAAACTATCATTAATTTATTTTATAAGTCACACCCTTTTAAACCAACTTTTGGGTCTGAAAATAATTGTTTAATTTGTTTTATTTTAAAATTTATATAACTTACAAAGCACTATCAAGCAGCAGAGTATTACACTTTAAAAATTTATTAGAACTAACGTTTTCGGCTTTTGCAAGCCATCCTCAGGTTCATATACAGTTACTTATGCTATTCTAGAATTTTTAACAAAAAATTTTTTGTGTTCTATAGAATTCCATTCAAATTATAAATACTTACTGAAAAATTAAATTAATTAGTTCCAACAGCAAGGTTACTATGGTTACATACAATACTTATTTAGAAAAAATATTATAACAATAAAAAATATTATAACATGAAAAAATATTAAACATATTACTATATTATATTTAAATTGTTTGTTAAATCGTATTACATCTTCATGGCGTATTCCCATGGTTTGGGTACACTTGTTGTTTTTTCGTTTAGTAATTTTTCTTCACTTTGTCTTTTTACTATCTCCAATGCCTCTATTAGATATTTATGTTCTTCCTTACTTACCTGTCCTATGATCTTAGCTCTATCCCAACATATCTCTATATTACTCCCATAGGCATCCACCACTAGTGCTGTAGTCATATTTCCTTTCTGGATGTCGTTTATGTGCTCGTGGAGCCTCTGCTTCAATGTTCTTGATGTGACTCCTATGTACTTTGAGTGTTCGCCATTTGCCATGTCTCTTAAATAGCAGTGGAGGCCTATGGGAGTAATATAGAGATATGCTGGGATAGAGCTAAGATCATAGGACAGGTAGGTAAGGAAGAACATAAATATCTAATAGAGGCGTTGGAGATAGTAAAAAGACAAAGTGAAGAAAAATTACTAAACGAAAAAATAACAAGTGTACCCAAACCATGGGAATACGCCATGAAGATGTAATACGATTTAACAAACAATTTAAATATAATATAGTAATATGTTTGTAAATAATATTTTTTCTAAATAAGTATTGTATGTAACCATAGTAACCTTATTGTTGGAACTAATTAATTTAATTTTTTCGGTTAAGTATTTATAATTTGAATGGAATTCTATAGAACACAAAAAATTTTTTGTTAAAAATTCTAAAATAGCATAAGTAACTGTATATGAACCTGAGGATGGCTTGCAAAAGCCGAAAATGTTAGTTCTAATAAATTTTTAAAGTGTAATACTCTGCTGCTTGATAGTGCTTTCTAAGTTATAAATTTTGATAAAGAGTTAAGCAGTTGCTTTTTAATGAACCATTGTTTTATTTTAATTTAAAGAATGTTGTCAGATGAGTCAAAATTTTTTCCGCATCAATTTTTGGGTTATTTCCACCTTTCAGGTCTATTGAACTCCTGCCTGGCCTTTTCATTTATTATTGCCTCTTTAATCAGCTCTAGCTGAACCTCCTGAATGGATGCATGAACCTTGAAAATAGTATAAGACATTCTAATGAATATTATATAAAATAATACCTCTTAAAAGTATTTTTGGAAAATTCTTATATACCTTTCTACTGTTCTAGACATTGAGAAGATTGAGTCGGAAATGAATTTAAATTCATTGTGAATGCTTTTATTCAAACATTTTTTTTTAATTGATGGATTTTATATCATAACTCTTCTATCTCCTTGATTTCTGGGAGATTATGTTGGGTAAATTCATTCATACTCTCTTTCCACAGCTTAGACCAATTGGCATTCAGACTTGACTGCTTTATTTAATAAAGTGAGTCTTTAATGATGGTGATGCAGTCAGCAATGTTGAACTGTTTCCAGCAATCTGTGACTAACTTTGAACTGGAAGCCTATCATTTTGTATAGCTTCCAGTTCAAAGTCACAATATTAAAAAATTAGCAATAATAATAATAATAATCTAAACCTAACAGTTTTAATGACTGCAAATCCAGAGTCTGGCCTGATCTCAGGTCTTTTTACTATTTCTTAAAATAAACCAAATAAACCAAATCAATCAAATCTGTTTATCTAACACTAATTAACGTCTACATGATAAAACAAACAACCTAAAAACTTACAGTTGTTAAAGTATCAAACAAGTATTAGAAATAAATAACGAAAATGATGTTAGAAACTAAATACTAATAAATTGAAGAAATTTCCAAAACAAGTAAAGTCAAATAATAATAAATAATTTATTTGACTCAAACATTTACAAAAAAAGTGTTAACCAAAGCTTTATTTAGAGAATAATAAAGAACAAAACAAATTACCAATAAAATTTGTTTAGTCAAATTTCAAAATTCAAATACTCAAAGCAATAATAAATATAAACTTAAATATTAATTAATTCTACTATGTCCACTCTCTGATACAAATTTAAGCAATTGTTGATCTTACAAGACGTTCAGAAATCACTAATCAGCTCCACTCAATGCAAAACACCTCTCACTGTGTTAATTGATGCGCATATATTTATCATAGTGGCTTTCACAGTCCCGAGCTTGTCTCATTTACATAAGTTGTGCAATAAATTCAAGTTTCTTAATTTACAGAGTAAATCAATTCATGTCATCCTCTTTACAATTATCTACCGAATACAAAACATCAATAAGAGATCATTCTTATATTCTCACATTGGATCAGTGGAAATGATTTAGAGCATTTGTCCAGAAAAATTGTCCAGAAATTTCTTTTGAGGAAGAAAAAATCCTGTTAATTGATCTAATTAAAATTCACCTTATTCTTAACCTTCATCCATCCACCACTGCTGATGTCTATATATCAGTTTCAATCAAATTATTTTAATTTTAATTTATGTAAATCATTTTCTACAGATTATTCTTTATTTAAGCAGTTTTTATATTTAAAGAGTATTATATGTAATAAAAAGTATTGCAAATGTTTGACAGTTTTACTGATTTCTCCAATCTTACATTTCTCATAAAGTTAACTTCACAAACTTTGTGTTTTGCAGGAACCTAATCTTTGCAATTGGCAGATGATTATTGTATTTGTTCTCTTGTAAAATATGAATATGAGACCATATTCATATTTAATATTCTTTAAAATTGTTTAATATCTTTGATTTATTATATATTGATGAGTAGATTACTCTCAAATTGCTTTGATTAAATTTTAATGAGAAATAATTTAGATTCTTTTATAACATAAGTCATTTCCTTTTATTTTATCATAATGAACCACAGTAAATCTGATGCTTATAATGTTGATATTTATTTTTGTTTCAGAAAAAAAATATTTTCTGACGAATAAAACATGAAAATAAATAAAATAATGAGAAGATTAAAAATTTTATTAGATGTTTTCACTTTCTATATAATTAGATCAAAATACAATTAATTATTTATTTTGGAAATTCATTTAAAGAATAAAAAGTAATTTTAAAAGTCTGTTTAGACATAACATAATTAAAAACATCAAATACAATTGAGTTTTATGTTTCAATACTGAAATTGATTTATTCATTATAACTGGATTTTCTATTCATCTATCATATTTTGATTTTTGCTAAGATGTTCTTTTCAAATCAATATGGTGTTTTCAGCCTATAGTTATGATTGATTCTAGTAACACACATACTTTTTAGCTAAGGTTTATTTTGTGTTCAAATAGTAAAAATTCTTCAAATATGACTAAGAATAGAATTTCTTTTGTAGGATTGACAAGTGTGTGCACATGCTGGGATTATCATAGGTGGGGCTACTGATTTTTGATAAACATGGTGTCAAAGCTTCTATATGGTAAGAGAGTTAAATATACATCCATGTAGGATATCAGATTTTCAGTTTATGATATTATATGAATTAATTGTGGGACAGATATTGTTTAAATAATAAAAATATTATGCATATAATGAGGCCATATAAGAAAGCTTAATTAAAATTACAATATATTTCAATAATAGAAAAAAATATTTGTAGTAATAACTTTTCTATTTATATAGATAACTTCTAGGATAATGAATAATTAGAAATTCAAAATTCAGTTAAAATTTTTGTAATAATTTTGTAAAACTATTCAATTTTTAAACCATAAATAAAAATTGAGATTATAGAATAACTCTCTTGTAGAAAATTCAAGACATTTTGATTATTATAGTAATTCTGAGACAGTTTCTTTCAATATTTTTTGTGCTCAAAATCATGATTAAATATTAGAATTATTGAAAATTGATAATTCTAATATTCAGGAATCTTCCATATTTCAATCCTTCCATGTATTAATTAATATTCAAATATGTCAAATAAAATATAAAATATATTTCAATATTTAGCATATTTTTTATTTGTTGAATTAATGTTCATTTACAAATAAAAATTAATTCTTAATATAACAATCTTATATGTTGGCATTCAGTTGTCAATTATATATATATATTTTTTCTATTAAGAAATTTAAAATATCATGACATAATGTACTAATTATTTTTATTAAAATTATTATATTTATTCCGTAGTATGATTATATAAATTCTAAGTTATAAATTTTGATTCATTTATATACAGTTTAAACCAAAAATAAGATTTCAGATATCAAAAAATGTTTTAGTATCTTACAATATAATGCAATTAAAATTTTAATTGCATAAAACATAACATACACCTAGAACTTTATAAATACCTCTTGCTTCACGTAACGTATAATATAACTTTACAGCACTTAAGCAAGGATCTTGCTTAAGTGCTGTAAAGTTATATTATAACATACACCTACATTTCCAGTCACTTTGGAACCTTCATCAGGTGAATGACAGATAGAAATGAGAAATCCTTGTCTTGTAATGAATAAGAAGAGGTAATGACATTGAAAATTATGTTAATCATTAAATGAGAGCAAAAGAAAAGCGTTTATAAAACAAATGAATAAACAAGACCAGAATGAAATAGTGAAATCATAAATGGGATAACAAGCAAAATAGATAATTGAAAATTACATTGGATGATACACTCTGTGATAAAGTGGAAAATATGTAGGTGAATTGTTATGCCTAAATAGTTCTCCCCCTTTCTTGCTTTGATAGTACATTCATATGCCTTTCATTCTATATGATATCTTGCTATCTATTTTCTGATTCTGTTTATTTGTTTTACAAACCTTCTTCCTTATTCTGTAACTCACATCTCTGCACTACTGTTATTACTATTTCTTATCAAATAAGTGTTTTTCATTCCTTTCTATCTTCGTGATGATGGTTTTGATATAGAGTAGATAAAAATTTCTATGTATTGTTGAGTTTTTTTGTATATTTCATGTAACATACAATATTGAAAACAGTATATTAAAAATTTTAGCTGTCATTGTATCATTTTATATTACATCATTTTTTTGTTGAAATTAAAATTACACTCAAACCCTGATAAGATGCCACCATCCGTTCAGCGACGATTTTGGCGGCTAATCGGGGTTGGCAGTTTATTGAAAACATATGTAATATAGAAATGAAAATGAACTCCAAATTTATTAAAATTAATAAAACAGTACATTTATATTTAGCATTCAAACTTAACATTTCTAAAAAACTGTATTCTTTGCGGTATACTATATAGAAAACACGTCCATCTGCTATTCTGATCCTCTACTTTGAGTTTTCTGTAAAACACAATGTACACAGCTTACTGTACAATATCCTTATTTGCTTAGTATGCAATAAACAATGGAAATGATCTGTTTTTACAATCTTAAATTTTCTACAACCTAGGCGTGAACCAGCTTAGATACATGATTAATTGTTAACTCCATCTCTCCTACCCTCTGGTTACAAATGAATCCAGAGAGCTTTTAATACTGTATATACAGTACTGATGAGCTTCGGATTGTAAATCACCTTACGTGCCCCTGGTGGATTAATGAGGACAAATACAATACTAAAAGGAATATTTGTTTAGACATTTCTATGGTGGATGGTGTTTTATTGGGATTTGCCTATTCCATTAACATAGGGAAGATCTGTTCTGCCAAATTTCTTGGCGGTCAGCGAGGTTGGCAGCTTAATGGGGGTTTCTTATTGGGGTTTGACTGTATACATTTATTTTCTATTTTCTAAATTTTGTTTCCCTGAAGCCAATATTTTATATTTTCAGTAAGTTGTTGCATTCATCCTTAAAAATTTATTATTTGTATTTATCATTTATAGTCATTTATAAAGATGGTAATATTTCTTTAATACTAAAATAAATTGAAAGTCATTATAAAAAATATATAACTGTCAAAAAATAATAAACCATAGTTCAGAAAACAGCAAAATATATGTTAAAATTATTTCATAATAATACTTTTGACTTGCAACTGTAAGTTCTGCTTAATTTCATAAAAGTTAGTTCAAAATTTACAAACCTGTTTATTATACAAATTCTAAACTTAAAATATGCATATTAAGTATGTTTTGTAAAATTTTGAACTTTTATTTAGCTGAAGAAGACCCACAGTTACAGATGGAAGCATTATTGTAAATTAAATTTAATATTTTTATCTTATATTTTGAAATGTGATTTATAATTTTTGTAAGTAGAATGAAATTTAATCATAATAGACAAATATATCTATTTCACTTTAAACTAAAAAGAACAAATTTAAATATTTATTTTTTATATATTAATATTATATTTTTTTTTTTTATATTTATATTAATATATAAAATTAAAAAATTTTTATTATAAAATATATGATTTTAAGAAATATATAAACTTATTTTAGAATATAAGGATATATAAATATTATGATAATTTTTCATCTTATTTTTATACTAAATCAAAAGATTTTGCCACTTGTATATTTTTGTACTAAAATAATTTTTTTTTGTAATAGGATTACTTTAATATAACTCTTAATTAAAAATAATCAACACATGCTTAAATAGAGTGATAGGTTTAAAAAAACAAAGTTTAAAGTTTTTTTTTGAATAAGAATTCATAATTTGCATGTGAGATATTTATAAATGAATAATAGAACAGTATATTAAAATGAAAAATTCAATATATATAAAATACTACATAGAGACACAAATTATAAATAAGAAAATTGAAGAGTACAATTTTATAAATTACTTAACACTATTAGCAGTTAAGAAAAACACAAAAGAGTGTTTTCTTAACTGCTAATAGTGCTAAGTAATTTATAAAATTGTGATATAAGTAAAAGCAGTAGTCTTATAGTATAAGATTGAAGAGTACAGTTTAAATTGTAAGAAAATAAAAAACAAAATACAACATAATTTATTTAATGTATTTAACTTTATTTAAATATACATATTTGATATTTAAATATTTTTAAGCATCATATATAGTATATTGTCTACATCCTTAACAATAATGAATTTATATCCAGTAGTTATATACTTGCAGTGTTGTGTTATTCTTTTATGTAATCTTATTTTTCACAAAATAAACTGTTTATAATAATTATTTTGTTCTATTGGATTAAGTGTTGATAGTTATATGCTATGCTGACCAGACATAGGCCTGAGATATGTTGTTATAATAGAACCTGTACAGTTATTCTTGTAGTGATTCTGCTGAAACTAGACTTTGCATTATCTCTTTTGTTGAATATAAAGATTTTATGGATGTTGTATTTATGCATTTCAAGTTGTTTTGTCATTGACTATAATGCTGAACTTAATGGAGATTTCTTCCTTTTACTATTCTTTTTCCTTGACGCTAGAATTTAATATTTAATTCTGTAATAAGAATTTAAAAATATAATATAATGAATCATTTTTATGTATTATATATATGTCTTATTAATACTAATAAGATTAGAAGCTCTGTCACTCCTCTATAGTAAGTTTTTAAAGCTACCTTTCTTTATTTTAGCAATGATTTTATAGAATATTTTGATGTTATATCTATCTGTATAATTTAATGAGAAAGATATTTATTTCTTGTTCAATGTCTTTAAAATGGACATAGAGCTTATAGGCCCTATCTATTAGTATTTTTATAGATGTGAATTTCTATCATCATCTATTGAGGAAGATATGTAATAGAAAGAAGGAGGATATCCTACACATCAGTGTATTATATATGAATTATTGCCTTAATTCATAGCTCTAAAAATTATACAGTGTTACTACTGAATTACTTTTCATTTAAATTCATAGAATAGCTATTGTTTTTCATTTTAATAAAGTTTGTATCTGCTGTTATGATTAAGTTGTCTGCGTAATGAAAGAGAGAAAGTTAAATGTTTTTTATGTCTCTGTTTCAGTTACAAGTGTAATTATTTGTTGTTCTAATTGATATTTACTTCACATCATATATATTGTTATTTCAGCAAGAGGTTGATAAATAAAGACCATCTTGCAAAAAGAGGCTTAATAATAAATTAAATATGTAAAAAAACCTAATTTTTTCAGTTTTAATAATAATATTTAATGTGTTGTTTATTCATTTATCATATTATCCTGTATTATTTTGTATTTTCAATTTTTATAAAATATTTGCAAGGTTTTATATCATTTAGATTGTACAATAATTTACCATATTTTGTATTTATATATTAAAATGTTGACAGCTATATGCTACAGATATAATATTTTATTTTAAAGAAGAATGTTTTTTAATTATTAGGTATGTGAAATTTTGGTTCAATATTTAGGTTAAAATAATAATTATATGCAGTGTATGATGTACTTATTTCAAATACAAATTCCAAAAATTTCTTCTCTTTGTTTAGATATTTTTATGAATGAATATTTAAAAATCTATAACTGATCAATGGACACATTCAAATATTTTTTTCTTGTTTAAACTAATATAATAATGATTAATAATAAAAACCAAATTAGTGATTTTTTATTTATAAAAAGTGAAATATATAGATGTTTCATCTTTTATTTGAATCTATTTATGATCTAATGCATCAGCTAAACAATAAATAGAGCAGTAAATGACTTATTTGTATACAGGCAATCCCCAGCTTATGTAAATCATATATATATGAAGATCTGTACTTATGTAAGTTTAATATTAATCAATCAGCTGGACCCAAAATCAGCCTTCGTGAAAAAACTGGAGGCATGGGACTCAGATTTGAATTCAGATCCTCTAAGATAGTAAGTGACTACTGTACCATGTGACTTATATGCTTATTCTTTAATATAACTATGTTTAATATTAAGTCTTAGTGACCTAATAATATAATATATGCTCCAACATATATAGATTTAATTTATGCAGGTTTTCATGGAATGATCTACTTACATAAATCAGGGACTGCCTGTATTATATTATTTGCTTTTCTTATAATTTGATTTATTTTATGTACAAAATAAAATTATACTGTAATGATTTTATAATTTAAAATAAATTTGTCTAAATTGATTTTTAAAAACTGAACCTCTTCAAATTTTCCAGTTTTCCTGAAGATCTTGTTTTACTTCATTTTAATTGTTTGAATTTGCAAAATTATTTGGATTTTTTTTTTTTGTTTAAAAATTTTATAAATTCAGAATTTTGTAAACATCAAAATTTTCTTTATTAAAAATCTGATCATAATAATTGAAATAATATGATGATTTTAACTATTATTAGGCATACACAAGAATAAATGATCAGCATAGAATATTTATGAAGAATAATGATTATTTATTAGAAAATAAAATATGTTACACTATAATGTTTGAAATTATAGTGTAACATATTTGATTTTTATTAATGTAGAATATATTAGAATAAAAATTTGTTTGAAGAAGTTCTATAAAAATTCAATATTGATAAATATTATAATAGGCAAATTATAATAATTTTAATAAACTTACAGAATTATTTTTACTTTTTAAAATGTAAATTATTAGATGCATATGATCTTAATTCACCTCTTTATTATTGTCATCAGGGCCGGATTTACCAATAGGCCGACTAGGCCATGTCCTAGGGCCCCACGATTCTAGGGGCCCCAAAACTATCAATCAGTTTTCAACTTTTATAAACTTTTAATAAGAAAAAATGGGTGTTTATTAAAGTGCTAGATAAAAAGTAAAATTTTAAAGATTCCTTATAAGTTATAAGGAGCCTTTAAAATTAGACGTAGCTGATTTGAATTTTTAGGGGTCCCAAAGCCTTAATCGTCCTAGGACCCCCAAAAATGCAAATCCGGCTTTGATTGTCTTATATAATTTTTTTTTGTTATCATTAGCTGATATTAATACCTCAAACTTTATTTAAAGTAAAGATAGTATTCTAGTATATAAATTGTATTTTGAATAGATTGCAATTTATAATCTCTAATATATATATATCTTTATAAATTTGTCTTTACTTCAAGTCTTAAAATTATTTTATAGCAAAAATTTGGTTTTTTCATAATCAGGTATCAAAATGGCTTATAATATCTAAAATAGTAAAATACAAATTAGAAGAATTTATAATCAGAGATTAAAATAGCAAGACTAAATGACCTTTAGTGGAATATTTTTTGAAACAAACTATAATTTTAATAATAATTTATAAATTTGAACTATGGTACCCAACTGTTATCTTAATAATTAATTAATTAAATTTAAGCTAAGACAATGCTCACTGGTATTTCATAATTGAACTGTAATTTTGATTATCTTCCTAAAATAAACTTTGCCTTATCCAGAGTCAAATCTGGATCTTCAAAATAACATCCCAATGCTATAGCCCATAACCAGTTAGGTTATCAAGATAATTAAATAAATTTTCTACTTCAGAAAATTTAAATGTTAACTAATATATAAAAATATTGAATTAGACTTACAATATTGCTTCCATCTGGGCTATTTGCCATAAGCCCTCAAAGTTGGGTAAACAAAGACTTGATTCAAATAAAATAATATAATATGATGCATTTCATTATCTGAATTGATATTTTACTAAGGGTTTTTAATCTTGCTGGTTAATCTATAATTTCTAAGATCAAAGAATTGTCGTTAACAGTAATAAAATAATTCCAAACTTATAAGGCTTTTTAGTGATAATTTTTACAGAAGTGCTTTTGGTTTTTGGGCCTTTTTCTGCTGCACAAGCTTTTCTCTGTGAAGCTGAAGAAGATACCATGAACCCAAAAGTATTTCTATAATATTAGATTTTTCAAAGATCCTGTAAGCTTAGAATTAATTTATTTCAAATAATTTATTGTTTTTATGATATTTCATTTATTCTGCTTATTAGTTATTTTATATATATATATATATAGGCACATGAAACACAACTATTCCATGGAACATTGGGTTAGATTATATCAATAGTAGTAAGGATAAGAACTTTTATCTCATTCCTGACAAAAGATTCAAATACAAATCAATCATAATTTGAGATTAAATTGTTCCTAGAAAATGCACATAAATTGAATTCTCATAAATCAGAGACTAAATTACCATTGAAAAACAGAGAATACTTCTAATGCTTTTTGAACAGAAATAACTTCATACTAAAAATTAATCACTGCAAAATAATTTAACTGATTTCTTTCCCATGTTCTTGCATTGATCATTGTTGACATTCTTTTGTGTATTTATGTTTTAATTTATTGATGTTTTAATTGTAATATTTACATAAAATGCATTTATTATATAATGTATTCAATTTGTTTGTTTTGTTGTTTAGATTATATTTTAAAGTATTTACTCCATTTAAATTTTCTATGAAATTTATACTACATTACCTTATTTAAATTTGCATATTTTAATGTAAACATTTTATTTTGATGGTTTTTCTCTTCTATAATTTAAATGAGGGATGCACAATATTTTCATTTTTGAAATAATATCAGAAAACTGAATCATGAATAGGGTCACAATTCTTAGTATTTCAGATTGTTAAATCATTATATAAATTTTTGCTGATTTGAATTAAATTTCATTTGAAACCTTACAACAGTCAAAAATTGAGTAAAGCTAATGGAAGGCATTCAATGTTCTAACTTAGTCAGTGACATTTTTTTATTTCATAACATCAAGGCTTGTAATTATGTTATTCAACAGTTGCAGATTTGTGCATCCTTGATTCAAATTATTATTTGAATAGTTAACAATTTTATGAAAAATTTTAATGACTAAAATACATCCTAATACAGTCTAAAAACTCTCACTAGAGAGTTTAATTATTAATATTTAACATATTTAACAATTTTAATATTAATAATTATTAGAATTCTGTTATAATTAAGAGATTTTAGGCAGTATTAGGATCTATTTGGTTATCCCTTGAGTTTAGATTTAAAAGTTTACTTTAATGATTAAATATTAAAAAATAAATACCACAAATAATACTGGTACAAATTCAGCAATATATTGTAAGACTAATTTGTAGAGAATCAATGCTAGAGGTGACTGAAAAATAAATATTTAAAATATTTAAAATTTTTAACAAAATACTATACAGTAGGCCTTTGTTTAACATTGCTTCAATTAATGTCAGTTTACTATTATAACTCTAGAAAAATTAAAATTAATTAATTAAAAGATTAAAGATTTTAAGATAATGAAATGGGATAAAATCTTATTTTCTTTCATTCTTCTTCATAATAGAGAAAAAGTAGGACGAAAACTTAATAATTATAGAAAACATGATGGCCATATTTTAAATGAGCACTAACTCAAATATATAGTATTGTTCAAAAACAATATAAAATATATTAAACAATAAAACACAAAGGATATTGGCAAGGTTGAAATTCTTTAGCTTACTAATCACAGGACTTGGGATCAAATTAGGAACCTACATCTTGGAAAATTTATATGAGGGGATCTATGCCAGGCTCATCAATCCCATGTACATTTCAGCAAATCTCCATAAATGTTGGTAATCTCTAATAGGGTGTAAAGTGACATGGCTATTTAGTAATTAACAAATGATGTTGAAAACTAATGTTAAAAAACTAATATGGCCATAACAATTGTAAATTCTGTTTTTGTTAGGAAATAATTTTTATCAGTAAAGCATGGTATAAAACTGCTATTCAGCATTATATAATTAAATTATAGTTTTGTTTCATTTTATTCCATTATTGAACAATAACAAACTTGGCATGGAACTCTCATATAATTTTTCAAGATATGGGTTCCTAATATTTGAAGAATACTATAATGTTTAGATGAGAAAAATTATCAATTTTCATCTCTTCTAATATCAGAATTTAGGAACATAATCCCAATTTATAATACAAGATCAAAGGAGATTTTGGTTTCATTTAATTTTTGGGAACTTAATTGTGACATTAAACAAGGATCTACTGTATTATTTTCATAAAAATAAGAAAAATGATAATTAATTAATTTGTCCAAAAAAATAGAAAAAAGATTTTAAAAAATCAAATTCTTTTCTATTCTTAATATAAAAATTTTCTTTAATGGTTATAGAAATAAATTAATTTGATAAGATTTAAAATCCCAAGAAAACTTAAACAATAATGTAGTTTTAGTAAATTAAATAACTTATTTAAATATATGCATCATCATTAAAAATACTGAACAAAACTTGCCTATATACTGCCATAAGTTTTGAGTTCTTTTTTAATGGATTACTTCTGAAATATCATTAATAATTTTGATTTTTAAGATCTAACATTATTCATATTTTACAGATCTACATCTATCTTTTTTTCATTTATTGTTAGAACAATTTAACTTTTATGGATATTTTAATAATTTAATGTGGTTCATTATCTGAAAATAGTTTATCTAGTCATTTCAGAAACACTAATAAACCTTAATTGATTATAAGAGTTTTCCTAAAATTCTTATCATTCTTTAAAATTTGTAAATTTTTATATTTATTACAGGATGTACTGGTATAAATCATTTTTAACTTATTTATTGTGTGAGCAATTGTTTATTGTATGATCAAATGAAGAATGACAACTGACATTTCATTCTGCATCTGTAATATAAAATATGCAAAATATTCTACAATTTAGTAGTACAGTGGCGCCTCACAATTCGACACTAATCTGTCGGCAAAGTAATGTCAATTGAGAAACTGTCGAACTGCAGGACAACATTTCCTATATAAGACTATGTAAAATAGATTAATTCGTTATCGGCCCCCATCCCATTCCCCTAACGGGTGAAGTAAGAGAAATGAACTATATTATTTACTTAGAAATACACTATATGTGTTTTACTATTGTATAACACACTGAATTACAAAATACAATATTTTATACACAACACACAATTTATTAGCCCTTGGATGTTGGAATGAAATCTTCCAGCAGACATCCTAGCACCCATAATCTTCTCTCTCTGTTGCAAAACGTTGCCACAGTTATTTTAGGAACGCCAAACTTGAGTTACATTTTAATTGTTCTACCTTTCTGCACTTTATCTACAATTTTTTTTTTTCGTCTCTTTGCTCAATCAAGTGTTCTTTTCAGAATTATTCCTCTGGTCAGTTCTCTTTGAACCCATCCTTACATTTCACTCAAAAAATAATAATAATCTAAAATAATAACTTAACACAGCTCTAAGACAGAAAAACGTAAATTTATTCAAATTAGAAGGTAGTAGCGCTTTCGATTATCTACAATCCTCTTCAGCTACTCACTAAAAAAAAAATTTGTGTTTTAAATTAATTTCTGTTATTTTTGTTAACTTATTTTACGTTTTAACAGATTCTATTGTGTTACTATAGCAACATTATTTTTAAATTGTAAAACCTGGCGTTCTATAGAACCATTTTATGTAATTCGTTTAGTGAGTAGTTGAAGAGGATTGTAGATAATCAAAAGCGCTACTACCTTCTAATTTGAATAAATTTACGTTTTCCTGTCTTAGAGCTGTGTTAAGTTATTATTTTAGTTTAATGATAGACAGAGTATTAATTCTGATTTTTGTGTTAATAATTAAAAATGTTTTACTTTCTGAAAAATGTAATTGTAAGTTATTATTTTAGTTTAATGATAGACAGAGTATTAATTCTGATTTTTGTGTTAATAATAATAATTACAAATGTTTTACTTTCTGAAAAATGTAATTGGAAAATTAATACAAAACAAATTTTTTACTTTCTGAATAATGTAGAATTGAAAATTAACACAAACAATATTTTTACTTTCTGAAAAATGTGGAATTGAAAATTAACACAAACAACACGGTTTTACTTTCTGAAAAATGTAGAATTGAAAATTAACACATACAACACGGGCAAGATTCCATGGTATCCCAAAAAGAACTGACAAATAGCAAATGACATAACACAATTCCATGCATGCGCATGTAAAAAGAACCTGACAAATAGCAAATGACATCACACAATTCCATGCATGTGCATGCGCAAACCCGCAGACAAATAGCAAATGACATCACACAATTCCATGCATGCGCATGCGCAATCCCAATAGCAAATGACATCACACAATTCCATGCACGCGCATGCGCAAACCCAATGACATCACACAATTCCATGCACGTGCATGCGCCAACCTGTGAAACTCAAATGTTGAATTGCAAGACGTTCGAATTGTGAGGCACCACTGTATTTATATTAGTAGTATTTCTGAAGAATTAAAATTTTTTAAATTTTATAATGAAATTTATAATTTTATATTTTACATTTTTATATTAATGAAATTATAAATTTAATTTTCAACCTACTTTTCAAGATCATTATAAAATAAATTATCTAAAGAATTTTTTCATTATTAAGAAAATGAAATTATTCTATAGATAATTTTATTATCAAATATTCCTAACTAATCAAATTATACCCTTAATGATTTAATTTGAATTAAACTGCCAAATTAATGATTATTACATGTCAAAAGCACTGAAGGGATTAATAAGTGGTACTAAGTATTACCAATGTAGGGATAATATCCTGCATTACTTAACATTTAGTGTTATCTATCATCAGTCTCTATCACAATAGCATCACAGGCATACTGACATGATAATCATCATTGAATGATGCCAAAACACTCATATTTATGACATCACATTACTGCTACAATCATGTCATCATTGTGACATTATGCTCATTAAATCAATGTTAAAATTGGAAACAAAAAACCAATAGATTCCAATGTTAAATAAATGAAAAATATATAATATTTTTGGAAAGAAGGCTATTTTAGTTCTTTCCAGAATTGCATATTATAATTCTATTGATTAAATAATATAAATCACTATAATTTAATTATTAAAGAGACTTATATTATTTTAAAATTTGATAATCAACCTAGAACTGAGCTTTCTATTGAAAGTCTTTATAATAGTCATCATTTGCTTTAACAAATACCATTTGATACACCAAATAACTATTTAAATTAGCTAACAATAAGGAATTATGAATTGCAGGCCAAAAAATAAATAAAAACATTTTATTCAGCTATTAAGACTGAGAGACAGCTTGTATACAAATTTTTGAATTTTTAAAATTAATAGTGAAAAAAGTAAATGACAAATTTTGCTTAATGCAGATAATACAAATGAACAGTATATCTAACAAAGTAAATAATTATTACTATGTATCATCAATTCTAAGATGCACATTTTTTTTAAGTCAAGGTGAATCTTACAATTGAAAAATAATTGTAAAAATATTTAGAATGAAGATGGCAATCAAATTCCATGAATTATTAAAATTTGTTACAATTACTAGTATAACAATAGTGGCAATAGTGTCTTAGCCATATGGCAATCATGTTTGTGCATGTTTGAACTTTGCATCATTAGAGTAATAATTCAGGCACACTGATATTCATTTATTTTTAGAGATAAAGATGAATACATATGGGGGTCCGCGGAGCGACTGTGGCGTCAGGATATTTCTTTATAGCCAAAAACGCGGATATGTGGCGCTTTTGTGAGTAAGGACGGAGAGGAGAAAAATCTCCAGTGATGCAATGACAGACAACGATATGGTTGAAAACAAACCTGGATCTTTATTGAGAGAGAGACATCCCTTTACAAATGTTGCTGACCCGAACACAGGGAGCAGCACATTGTAATAAGATGGAGGATAAATACCTTTATAATTAGTTAATAAAGTCCTTAGAGTTCTAGTTGTCGAAATGTTCGTTGAATACACAAGCTGATTTTTCTTCGGAACAGTTCTTTTGTATTTCTTTTTTATATTACAATTCCTTCTTTATTTCCAACTTCATATGTGAAATTCTTAAAGAAATTTGTCCACGAAACCTAAAAGTCACTGTATTGACGCGTCACAGTGCATGACGGCACTGTACAAATTAATTGTTCATTTTCATTTTGGTGGGAGGGCTGCAGCCCTGCAGCCCTTATGGGCGAGCCGCCACTGCTTGTGATGCATCGCTGATTTCTTAGATGTCATCCTCAAAGAAATAATTGTATCTGGTACCTCTTCGGGCATCAGGAACTTTCCCAACAAATGTCAAATTCCAATCTACAAAAGATACTTATTTCATAATCATTATTATGGGCATTCTCTGAATAGTAACAAATACATAAAAGATACAAACCTACCTGTAATATAATTTATCCACCTTTCCATCTTAGTTCGATCTTGTGCAGATCTTTATTTTTTCCAGCACAACTCCGATGATATTTTGAAAATCTGCCTTGGTTTTGTTCATATCCGGATTGGGATTACGATATTATCTCCTACTTCAACAGAGGGATGGGTAGCATAGGAGATACATTTCATTTTTTTGACCTGTTTAGACATATTTTTGTGAGCTTCTCTCTCCTGGCTGATGTGATGTAAATTCCACTAGAATCAGCCTTATGTTCTTCTTCGGCAAGCGTCTCAGCTTTGTTCTGTTGCGCATTCATCTCCATGACTCTCTGAAGTTCGTCTTCATCTTCAATGTTTTCGAGAACATCTGATGGGAATGCTGAAGTCATGAGTCCTATTCTTGGGCCTACCCCGAACATGACTCGATAGGGCGATTGTTTTATTCTAGAATGAAAAGTTGGTTTTTCATAAACTGAACAAATTGAAATGCCTTTAACTATCTGTTTTTAATTAGTAAAAACTGTAAATAATTGCTTTATTTAGCCATTATTAAAATTCACTAAAATGTCTTGGTGAATTCTAGTATTGACTAGTTAATACTAGTATTCACGAACGGGCTTTGTTAAAACTAGTTTCAGCTAGGGAAATTGGGTTTTAACTAATTTCGGGTTTTGACGGTAACATATATATATATATAATTTGTAAATTAAACATTTATAATTAAAGGATCACCTGTATTTACATATTCTGTACTTAAAGTATATTATTTTTCTGTCAACGATAATATTTTCTGTTTTTGTAATAAAAATTTTTCTGTAGTTTAGAGTCCATAAAATAGTTCTGCAACTTGGTAATCCAAAAATAGATTGGACACAATCACCAACCCCTTTACATGATTTACCAGAAGATGTTTTATATGCCACATTGTACTATATTTATTGTGAATGTCTGCCAGATAATTTAAAAGAAGAAACAGCAATGAGTTGTTTACATTTAATAGCTAATATTCCAGGTTTTCAAAAATTTCAAGAACTATGTGAACTTTTTTTGAAAAATTCTGCTCTCAAACAACGTATGTTTATTTTGATTAGATATATTAAAATGGATATGCTGTTTTACTAAAATTACAAAAATACAAATATTTTTTTTTAATTATAGAAATAACTAGTTTGGTAACGGAAATGCACATGTGTGCTAATCATATAATTGATTGTTTTAATGGTGAAGCCAATGTTCATGATGGTCCATCCTCAGTTTCTACTAATAGCCCAAAGACAAATGGAATTATTGAATCAGACAATCTTGCCTCAAATCCTGCTAGGCTTTGTTATGTAATTAAACAAGCTCTTAGAGAAGGTGCTGTTGGTAAGTTTAAATTTTAATAAGTTTTATAGGACTAGTATAAGCAATTCCTTAGCTGTCATTGTTTATGTTGAAATAAGTAGATATGATTACAACAATCTATCAGAAGGAATTAACTGATACATAGGCAAAACTTATTAAATAATCATTCAATAATAATTTTTGAATTTATAATTATAGACTGTTTAGTTAGAGTTTGCCTTTTGTTTTCAACCAATAAGAAGTGGATATTTATTGATAGTCTTGTCAGCAATAGAAGGGCTAATAAAAATTTCATTTTCTATTTGTTTAGACATTGTTATTTTAAATTGTGTACTTTACTAACTATCCAATTTTATCAATAAAAGTTAATAATATTGCTTTATACACAAAAAACAATAAAATATTTACATTTGTAATAAATATAATATAAAAAAATATCAATAAAAACAACTTCATTATTTTTATTTTCAAAAATAAATAGAGAATATAATAATTTGAATATAAATAAATATCTAAAAAATAAATTGTTTATTATGTTTTCAAAATTTTATTTTTATAGCATTATAATAATAATGAAAAAATAATGTTTTTTATTAATTGCCATTAAATATAATCACTCAATTGAGAATATTGCTTAATTCTTTATATCTTTATTATGATTGGTTAGAATATTATGATATCACAATTCACTTATTTCTAAAGATAAATCATAGTTTACAGAATTACAAATTAAATATTTAAATAGAAGTATGAATTAAGGCTGCATCATCTATGATTTATTTTGATTTATTTAAATTTTAGATAGTGTCACTTTAGTTTAAAATTTATAAGTAATTCTAAATTAAAAAATTATTATTGAAAATTATTTAGCAAATTGTGATCTATTATTATTATGATTTGAATGAGATTATAGGCTCGTTCCCATTTACACAGTAACGAGGTGTTACAGACACGGCAACCAATAGCAAGTTCGAATGAGAATGTGGTCAAACTTTCTATTGATTGCCATGTCTGTAATGCATCGCTACCACATAAATGGGAATGAGCCTTTTAAGAGGGGATTATTTATTCAAAGCCAAAATATAGTAGCATCTTAATACTTTCAGATGAATGAGATCAAGATTCTTTTAAATTACCAAATAATTTGTATTATATAGAATATAATTTTAAAAAAGAAGAAAATTTGAAATTATATGATTTTATTAATAATAGAATAATTATTATAATGAAAAAATGTAAAGTATTTACATAAGAAATTTAGATAAAGTTTAAATAAAAAGTGATCAAAATAGCTCAATAAATTGTAAATTAACAGCAAGATATAAATACAAAATATTTTATAAAAACAAATAATCAAAACAAAAAACTGCAATACTAAGGCAATGTTCTCCAAAACAGTAGCAGCGCAATTAACGCTGCTACTGTTCGTCGCCACACCCACAGCTATAAATAGTAACAGCGATGTCGTCACATTTGAATGCGCGCTAAATTTAAAAGATAATATGTTTCTGTAGAACTCCACTGATTTTTTTACGGAGAAACTAAAAAGTCAATGGAAAACTGAATTAATGCAAAATAAAGGAATGAAAAAGTCAAAGGTACTGAATTTTTGAGAATTTTTGCATGACCTTGAAAATTTTCACAAAGCACAATAGATGGCAGAGAGTCCTCAGACTCCATATCTTCAGGGGCAGGTTAACAAGTGTTCTGCAAAATTATGAAAGCGAGGCCTACTTGAATGAGCTTACCGTACTACTCAGTACGCATTTTATAATGTAGATAAGATTCAACTTGCATTTTCGAATAAACAATTAGGCAGGCTTATCCACAAAAACACTTAAGATTTTAATAGTTTTCAATATCACATTTGTGTGAGCTAGGGCTTCTCAACATTAATGAACATGAAATGTAAAAAAATATGGAAGGTTTAGGAATATTGATGATGAAACGAGGGTAGCTTTATTACATATTAGACTTGACATTACTCAAATATACAAATGACAATTAATTCAGGCATCGATTTAAACTTGATTTTAAAATGATCAAAACAAAATAAAAAAATATTGCCTTTTATTTAACACAGTGGTTCTTAACCAGTGTTCCGCGAAATTATGAAAGCGAGGCTTATTTGAATGACCTTAACAAACTGTGCAGTATGAATTTTATAATGTAGACAAGATTCAACTTGTATTTTTGAATAAACTATTAAGCAGGATTACTCACAAAAGCACTTAAGATTTTGATACAGTTTTCGACATAATATTTGTATGAGTTAGGCTTTCCAACATTAATGAACATGAAAACTAAAAAAATGCGAAAGATTTAGGAATATTGATGAAGAAATGAGGGTAACTTTATCATATATTAGATCTGACATTGCTCAAACCTGTAAATGACAATTAGCTTAGGCATCTCATTAAATTTGATTTAAAAATGATATATTTTTCCAAAAGAGTTAATTACACTTAAGAATATATATTTTTTTTATAAATGTTCCTTTTTACTGTTATTTAATGTATAATGTATAATTTTTAGTAAAGTACATGTTCATGCATATTTTTGTTGTTTGTTTTATGATCTTAGTGATATAGTGTTCTGCAAATTTTCTTTACAATAAAAAGTGTTCCGTGACTTTAAAAAGGTTAAGAACGATTGATTTAACACGTGTAAATATATTTAATAATTGTTTTCTTTTGAAAATATGATAGTGTAATTTTGCAACAAAGAACCTGTCTTTTCAGAAGCAGAATATCAATGTTGCTTTTTCTTAAGTTCTGTATATTATTGTGCTGCACTAACAATAATAAGAAAATGATGATTATAGTAGTTAATTAATAATAAAATTTAAGAGTATGCAAAATACAGTATTTACTAATATACAAACAATATACTCTTAATAGTCTTGCTTATTTGAGGTTCTGTTTAGTCTGAAACAATATGCTGAAAGCAATCATTTTTCTCAGTTATTTATAGAATTAAATTTAATTAAGTATATACATCATTGTCTGTGCACATTTCTTTTATTCCTTTCTTGTTTTTAGAACTGATTTCTATATGAATATACTAAGAAACAATAGCAGATAAGCTGTCATACTTTAGAATTTTATTGTTAACTGATTGATATAATAATCATTTTCTTTTTATCATTTGTTAGCATTAACTATCCTTGATATAATGTAACAATCAAGGCCTATGGCTTAGCATACTGATAAATGGTTATGTTTGAAGAAAAATGTTTTAAAACAAACATCCCACTGTCAGCATATATCTTCAGCTAGTGTAGCCTGTTGTCATTCATACTTACAAGGAGAGGGTGCGGTCTGGGAATTGAACTTTGGAATCAAACTTGTGTGGTGGTAGTTTACCCTTCATGTGTTAATATGATAAAATATTAGTATGCACTATTCAGCCAATTCCTAAAAAAATGGATTCAAAGTTCATGCTATTTGTAATACTTAATTAACGTAAAAAACTGCATAAATACTTATAATATACAATAGTGCTGAACTTAGCTATTTGTAATCTTTATATATTATTAAGCTTTAATATATAGTGCTTGGCATTAAGTAAATTACCTTTTATGTTAATAATTTAGTTATATTGTATAATCCCATCCAAAAATTACCAACTCCATGTCTTCATTGTAAAGGGAGGTAATAGGCTGGGTGTTTGATTTGAACCTCCTCCCCTGAATAAAGGAGCTCTGGTTCTATCTAAACTAAGGTGAAATGCATTGTGCTGAGAGTTGAGTAGCATTGGGGAGTAAAAGATGCAATATTCTGATAGATTCCTTTAAGGCACCAGGCAAAACCTTGTTGTAGTTACCCTTTCACCTGTATTGAAGAATAACCAGATGGTGACACTTGTTTTCTCAAGTTTGTTTTTGAAATATGGATGACAAAAATATCTCTTCTCAGGGGACTGCTTCTCTGCCCTATCCTGGGTTGGTGGTTCTGGTTTACCTGTAGAGGGGGCTAGAGTTGCTAACATACCTCTAAGCGGTGGGATAATGGAGCAGTCTGCCTCCATTTCTTCTCCAATTAATAAACGTGATCCATGACAGAGAAGATTATCTGGAGCAGCTAGTCAAAAATGGAAAAGTGCTAGGAAGGAAGGTGGTGATGATACTGATGGTACTCAACAATCGGATCACACTTCTCAAATAGCTTTATCCGATCCTCTTGTTGGTACACGTGATGCTGGCAGGCGGATTTCAGATCTGTGATTTCTACCCTTTCTTTTGGGGAGGATAAATCCACAAAAAGGATTCTGTGCTCTCAGCCAGAATTATACTTTGAAGCATTGCTTCAAAGTATAATTCTGGCTGAGAGCACAATCTTTGCAGCTTCAATGCTTCAAAGTATAATTCTGGCTGAATGCTTCAATGCTTCAAAGTATTCTTCCCTTCGGATGGATATTAACAAAAAAGGCTATCCAGACTCCAAGATGGTGGGCAATGAAGTCGATCTTCTACAAAGGAAGATTCTGAGCATATTGGATAGCATTCATTCAGGTGAACCTCTACCAATGCTCAGGGACTATACCTTGGACAATGGTGTACTCATTTATACTTGTACAAACAAATGAGTTCACCTGTCAGTGACTCATCCAACTTTTGGATGGATGTGCTTTTGGGAAGAAAATTTGTTTGAGGATTTTTCCAGCAAAGGACCTTCCCTAGCCTGTGAAAATGGCATTCCATACTGTAGATGTTCACACACACAATGTTAATAAACTTTTGGCTCATTTCAGGATTTATAATCCATGACTCAAAATTGAAAACCTGGAGAATTCTGGGTCCAATCAAAGATGCAAAAGAGCAGCATATAATTATGATGATTGATCTTGCTTCGGCTAAGGCCATCAAAGCAGCCAATTTTAAGACTCTCACTAGAGTTGACAAAGGGACTAAGAACTTTCAGATCATAATTCAAAGTCTGGATGACTGATAGTCATTCAGACTTTGAATTATGTCATTCAGTGATTGCTCCTGCAAAGGGGCATGAACTGGTTGGGCTTACCAGCAAAGATTAGGATTCTGGAAATATCTCCAGATCTTCTGGTATCCAAAGTTTGGAGGAGAGCATCAAAATGTGTCCATGTTAGGCACCTGTCATGAGTCCTGTAGGTGTGTAATGTAGGGTGATTCAGCTCAATCTCTAGCACTTCCAAGCTGCTTCTGTCTTTCTGGGTCGATGGCTCATGGAAGGCTATTATGATCTTGCTCTTATTCAAGAGCCATGGCACTATAAGGGCCAAATATGAGAATTTAACCGTAAAAAAGATAAGTTATTTACTTTTACTTCTCACAAAGGTCTTTGGACTTGTGTTTGTTAAAAATAACAAATTTTTCACCCATATGGGATTTCTGTTCTAGGTATCTTACAATTGTATGGATGAAGCTAGATGGGAGCTGTGCTAGTAGGGAACTTATAATCCACTGCATATTTTCCTTGTGATAAAGACAAACTACCACCAGCACTTGAGTTTGTGCTTTTGGTTGCATTCTATCAAAGAATCATTTTCATTTATTATTTGGTGTTGATGCTAATTCTCATCATGTTGTTTGGGGAAGCAAAGACATCAATCAAAGTTGATTCTTTGCTTCCCTACACAACATGATGGGTGAATATTTATTGGAGTTTCTGGTAGATACTAATCTCTCTGTTTTAAACAAGAGCAATGAACCTACCTTTGTTGTTATTAATAAAAGGGAAGTCATTGACTTAACATTAGAGACTCATAATATTTCTGAGCTAATTGAGAATTCAATTTCACAAATATGAATTTACAATAAACAACAAATATTTGAAGTTTACAATGCACTTTTTATTTAAAATGAACAGTGAATGCAAATTAATACTATAGTATTTATAAAGTTATATTATCAATAATAAAATTAAAACTTCCAACATGAATAACTCAGTTCAAACATGAATAATCCTCCAAATCCATTCATCAGATTGCTATTTTGGGAACTTATCCTGCCAGACATAATTTATCTGTTTCATATCTATGTCCCTTGTGTCTCTGGCATAATTTCCATATTGTTTCATTCCTGATACCATTTCCATGCTGATTCATATCATATGGGTTTAACATGTTAATCATTTAGGGTAAACTACCACCACACAAAGTTTGATTCCAAAGTTCATTTCCCAGACCGCGCCCTCTTCTTGTAAGTTATCATACATCACAACTAATCCTTCTATATAATTTCTCTCCATGCCAGTCCTGCTAGTCAAATCACCTGCCATAACAACTTGTCCATTTCTGTGACCTTCATTAAAGTCATCATTTAGTTCATATCAGAGTTTGTCTTTCTCACTCATATATATCTATAAGACCATAAAGTGTAACTAGAAAAACATACTTCAGATTTAGCTTTATCCTCAACTAAATCATTTAGTCACTCACACACTTTTACTCTTATATACACAATGATGTAATCTGATGAAGGGGCTGCCATTTTGAGGATTCCAGGTTATTCCTACTGTTATTTTGTATGACTTCTAACTTCTGGTCATTTTTTTCAAAATTGAAAATTCAAAGTTCATTGAAGCATATAGAAAGGAATGGGCTGAAATTGTGGTTCATAATAATTAACATTTTTATAATTTATACTTATAACAGTTTTTTATGGAAGAATATGCTATTTTTATAACATACTTTAAGGAAAATTATATTATTCAACAATATATCTTTATTGTTGATAAATAACTTATGAACAATAAATAAGATCATTCTTTCAATCATTCTTTTGCATTCTTGTTTTCATTGATGATCTAAGTTTATTACTTCTTTAAAATCTAGTATTTCTCATTCTTAAAGTGGAAGATTTTTCGATTTTTTTTTATAAGTAATTTTTTAAAAATATTACAGTGATTAATTTAGCCTAGAATTAAAAATTTATCATTATAGAAAATTTTATATTTCAAGAAATAATACTGCATTTACTATTTTGCATTTATCCTTACAATATTCCTGTATTAACTTAGATTTTCTCTTACTGAATGAATTTTTGTTTAATTGGTTATTTGATAAAACATATTACTTTTTATTTAGCATTATTTTTTGAAAGGTGATTTTGTATAGAATATTTAAGTACATTAATTTTTTTGATCTTTAAGTAAATGAAAAATTTTATAATAATTTAAAAATTTATTGAAATTTTTATGTAAGAAAATTATTTTAACTTAACAGCTGGAGCAAAATTATTAATTTTGTGTGATTTGTTTTCACGAAGAAAAAATGAATTATCAAGAGAAGAAAGACATGAGATTATTAAATATTGTAAATCAAGGTAGGAAATCATTAAAATAATTAAAAAAATTTGCTGTTATATGATAAATGAATCTTATAAATTTCAGATTGCCAGTATTTATGAATCAATTGCATAAATTACTGGATGTAATCAAACAGTCTTTTGGAAATTTAAAAGCAGGGGAACGACAAGAAATAGCATCTTATTTAGTACCTGAGGTTGGTTTTTAATATTTTTTATTATTGCAAATTACAATTATATTTGCAGTGATTAAAGTTGAAATCGTTAAACTCTATACATATATTGTATATCTAACTACATATATAAAAATGAAAACAATTCATCATTAAAACCTGAAAAATTTATCTATCCTTTAAGATGAACAAAAACAGTTTAACCCATTCTCTGAAAATTCCCATTCTAAATTTAAATCTAATATGATAAAAAAATATATGGTCAGTTTGATATGTATTTATTATTTCAAGTTTAATAAATATATTTTTCCACTTTTAAAAATTGAGCTGAATTATTTACATTATTTATTTATTTATTTTTTTGGGTGTCCAGAATGAATTAATCAAATTCCCATAAAAACCTATAGTAAATTGATGATCGGTTAACGAACATTGTCTTTGAACGGATTATGTTCGTTAACCGATCACCCACTGTAC
Source organism: Olivierus martensii (assembly GCA_000484575.1). Lineage (NCBI taxonomy): Eukaryota > Metazoa > Arthropoda > Arachnida > Scorpiones > Buthidae > Olivierus > Olivierus martensii. The sequence goes on along the minus strand of AYEL01091519.1, from coordinate 9,960 downwards.
TTAAAACTATTGAAGTGTTTTTGAAATTTCGTGAGATTTGAAAATGAAATTTCATGCTCATAAGTATGAATGTAGATAACTAGAGGAACACCTGTATATGGAAAGTCCCAAAGATAAATGAACACACCCTTACAATCAAAAAACACTCTTGAAAAACACAAATAAGTTTTACCCCACAGACTAACTATACAACCATATTTACAATTATGTATTGCCAATAAATAGCCAATTAATTTAAAATTGATATTGGATAAATCAAAACATATCAACCAAAAACCTGAATTTCAGCAATGAAAAAAACAGAATATACTGATTTTTACATATGAACATAAATTTTTATATAAGAAACTCACCAAAATATAATGGAGAAATAAAAGTCATGCCAATTAAAAATTCCAATCAAAATTACTGATAATAAAGATGCATTTATATACCTGTGAGATTTAATGGGTTATTTGATGTTTTACTGTATATAAATTTTAATAGAATGTCACAAAATTTTCTTCTTCTTCTGAATTGAAAAAATTAAAATAATTATTGATCAATCACACACACAAATATGTTAGAATAAATTTGATAAAACAAAGTACATAGCTGCAGAATGGACAATTTCTCCCAAAAATTTAAAATTTATATAATAAAGATAAAAACTTTTTTAAAGTATTAATTTCTGCATAAAAAGTTGAATTGCAATGAAATTCTAGTTTTTGGTCCACAATATTTGGATTAATATGCAGTGTATTAAAATTTTCATGTAAAGATGTAATTATTAAAAACTTAAATTATAATTTCATATGTGTATTATTACAGTGTATATTTTTTGCCTTATATTATTATTCCATGTAATCTAACAAATTTAAAAATACAATAGAAAAATGAGAATTTATTATAAAAACATTTCACATTGTGAAGTCAATTATGATGATTAATAAGGGTTAATGAATTAAATAAAAGCTAACAGCTAACAAAATGTTAATTTTTTTTAGTTTTTCTCAATAAATATAATCAGGCAAATTAACACTCAATTCATGCAATATTTAGGAGAAAACTCACACCTAGCCTGCAGGAATTGCTTGATGTCTTCTAAACTTTTAACAGCAATCTTTCGGATCAATAGGCACTTCCAGCAGTTACACTATGATCAAGAAAGGGTGAATCCTGAGATTTGTTTTATCATCATCAATAACCCTGAGATTTGTTTATCATCAATAAAGCAGTTGGGGTTATTATATCCATTATGTGATTATGAATAGAATTAAATTATTAGAATTACTATATTTGAAAACATTCTATTTAACAAAGTTTTAAGAAAATACAAAGTTTTTTGAAATTTTTTAGATACAAAAGTTGAAAATTTAAGCTTAAAATCATTCCAAAAGTTTCACTTAATTAATTATATTCTAAAACTGTAGTATATAGAGAGGAAAAACATTTATTTATATTAATTAATGTGGAGCCAACGACTTTTGTCAGGAAAAACATTTTTAAATTTTATACAATTTAATGTTAAAATAGTGAATTCTATAATTGAACTGTTAATTGGAAAAGATTTATTAATGTTTTATTCAAAAAATTCTTATAATAAACACACTTTAAAATGTCTATTTTTATTATATAAAACAATTACTATAAAAAAAAAATAACAATTTAAAACAATATTTAAATTGGACACAGGCATACCAATATACCATTTTAAATATATTTTAAACATACCATTTCAAATTTGTGCAAATATTCAGCATTATAATATTGAAAACAAGATTTTACAATGATACTTCTAAATATAATCTCTCATAGTTTGAATTTAATTTTCACTAGAAAGATTAATACAAAAACAACTTATTTAGAATTACATTAAATACTTTTCATTTTTAAACAATACATACACATTAAAACTAAGAATTAAATTTTTTTATAAGCCAATGAAATTTATATTTTTAATTTAAGTAATAATAATTTATATTATAAATAATTAAAATTTACTTAGGAAACTATAAAAATTTTTACCAACCTGTGAGGAGAATGACTGTGTCTTCTCCTATCTCTTGAACGAGATCGGGATCGTGGAGTACGAGATCGAGATCGACTATAGGAGTAGCGACTACGTCGTCTTCTGAAATAATTTAGATAATTTTTAATATCAGAACAAACTGCCCAAATACCCAATGATGTATTTTCAATATGCTATATTTTAATACTTTAGCTTGTACAGATTTGAATTTCACATTCTATGGAGATAATATGTAATTAATACAAATTTCATAAATTTTAATTCTTAATTTTTGTTAATTGATTTAATTTTTGCTTTATGACATGCATTTTCTATTTTAACGTCTCTGAAATGGGAGTGCGCCTTATTATGAATGCTTTAAACTTTTTATTCTGTACTCAGAATAAATAAAATAATTGCCGTGTTGATTTGAAATAACTATTGTGTTAGTTATGATAATTTCAGATATTCAAACACCAAGTTGAGATAAAAAAAAACATACAAGAAACTATCACAATGATACCAACTATAAAAGAATTTGATGGTTTAAATTGATCGATTACATAACTGGATTTGTAATTTTTATTTACAGAAATACCTCGATTATCGCGATTCTTGATTTATAGAAGTTTATAATTTGATACCAAAATTCGAATTATTGCACTCCAATTCGAATTATCGCAGACACGAGATGTAGCCCACTACATAGGCAACCAGAATTACATTTAGTTTAAGTCATCACTCTCCACATAGCACTCATTTTTATCTGATTGTGCCTGCTCATCACTCACCAGTAACTGTCCACCTCTACTTGAAGTACATATGAATATTTATTTCTCTTCATATTTATCCCTATGATGAATGCTAAAAGAAACAAGGATGATATCAAGGCTATTGAGATCCGCCACGAACTATAGAGGGTGCGCTATGTGCAGGCGCAATGGCTGTTCGAAGGGTGAACAACACAACACAGAAAGCTTGTCAGCAGGATTGTTATATCTAGCGTTCAATAATCTCTTACGAAATTCTGAAAATTCTCATAATTTTGTGTATTTTTAAAATCATTCTCGTACTTACAATTAATTAAAACATACTGAAAGGGTTGATTAGAGAAGGAAATGTGGTAAACATGATAAACTTTTTCTTGAATTTAGAAATATTCATGTATCAAATAATAAATATTTTATAATTTTTTGATTTTTCTATGTTAATTTTTCACTAACTTGAATATTATTTGGAATCAGATAATAAATCAATTCCTTCAATACTGATTTCAGCTGAATCTAATTCTTCAACTTCGGATATATTGCTGCTATCGTTTATTTTATTATTCAAATTATCAATTTTAATTAAAATAAAACTTGATTGATTTTCCAAGAAATTGTTTATCTGCAGCAATCCAACATTTTTCTGATAATGTTTTTTATATTTTTAAGACACCCTTCTTATATACTTGTATAACGAATATAATTTGAGTGTTATTAAAAACCTATATTACATTTACATTATTACAAAATTACTTATTATAATAATGTGATAAATATATTTATATTACATTGATAAATCTGAAAATTTAAAATACTGTGATGTAAATTTTGTAAAGTTTTTCTAGACTGCGTTTATTTAAAAATGCTGCAAGCCAGTTCAATTGTGAAAGATACACTCCACAATTAGCTGTTAATTGTTTGAAATAATTAGCGCTAAAAATTAAAGTACTTTAACTTTTCTAACTATTTATTATATAGTAGTCTATCAGCTTAAATATGTCCACCACCTCGTTACTTGAATAGACTAAGACTATACTCATTTCTCATTGATTAGAAACGAAGGAAAAAACTAAGTATACAAACTGATAGACTACTTTTTGGTGAAGAAAAATTTTTGATTTTTATTCTTAAAGAAAAGAATTCTGAAAATCATTGTAAATCTCGGATATGAGATAGATGTAAGCTCGCATCTCGTACATATATCCAAAATTCCTGTATGTTTACCAGAGTTCTCATATGTGTCATAGCTGCCAAATAATGACATCTTGAAGATGACAAAGAATGAAATCAGCGGTTATGGTAGGAGAATGATACACGGAAATGACAAGATAAAAATAAAATCAGCTGATTTGGCAATCTAGTTTAAATAAATTCTTATTCCTGTAATCATCTGTTTTTTTTGATTTATATTATTTATGTGTTTTTTTTTTTTTTTTTTTTTTTTTTTTTTTTTTTTTTTTTTATATTATTTATGTGAATAAAGATTAGATACATTAGAAATCATTAATTTATCATAAATAATTATTTACATTGTATATTTTGTAAATAAAGGAAAAATAATCATGAAAATGAAATATGGTCCATCATGACATGCACTCTTTGTAGTTTGAATAAAAACTTTCACATTAAATCATAAAAAGTGTAATCACTGTTGACACATCCTTGAGGCCTGTACAAGTGATTCAAAACCATCAACTATGCATCAGTATGTCAAAGTATCAGTGTTAATCAAAAGTTGCCATGTTATGCAAAAATATCATGGCTAATTACATAGCCTGCTTTAATGTTAAACTGTAGTTTAACTAAAGCAAGCTATGTAGATCACCCAAAAATGTTTTTGATTAAACAGTTTGTATTACTGAATGTGCACACTGGACTTAGATTTTACAGTAAGAATATAAACTTCAAAATAGTGCTAGCTTTGAATTATAGTTAGAAGACCATTTAAGAACAACAACTGTAATAATAAATTAGAGAGGGGAAACCTGTAAAATGTAACATTAAGAAATCTTTATATGCATTTTGGAAATTCTTTTTAAGAGAAATACATAAACATGGAAATGAAACTAGACTGAAGAGGGCATGTTGCCAAAATGCATATCTATTGCATTGTTCAGAAAGTAATTTCATTTTTTTAAAAGTGTCGTTAGTTTAATTTTTAACCAGCCAACTTCATAGTAAACCCTATTCTCATTATATATTTTTTACAGCTGACATTTCAAGGTTTATTTATAAAAAAAAATTTTTTTGGGTGTCATATCAAAATGGAAAATAAAGAGTTTCAGCATGTTTTGCTTTTTTATTACTGAAAAGGTAAGAATGCTGTTCAAGCAACAAAAAAGTTATGTGAAGTATATGGAGAAGATGTATGAACAGAATGCCAGTGCCAAAACTAGTTTGCAAAATTTCATCCAGACAATTTTGATATTAAAGATGCACCACATGCTGGAAAGTTAGTTGAAGCTAATGATGAAAAAATAAAGGTATTGGTTGAATCAAACCACTGAATAACAACACATGAAATTGCTACAAGATTGAATTTTTTGAATTTGACTGTTCACAACCATTTGAAATTACTTGGTTTTGTTTCAAAGCTCAAAATTTGGATTCCAGATATTCTCAAAGAAAGATATGCCTCATTGCATTGACATCTGTAATTTATAAAAAAAACGTGCTCAAACGTTTGAGCACGTTTTAAAAAAAAATGCTCAAACATGAAGAAAATGATCCCTTTCTGAAATGGTGATGAAAAATGGATTGTTTACAACAAAATTGAACACAAGTGAAGAGATGAACCGGCTCAAAGCACTCCAAAACCAGATATTCATTAAAAAAAGTGATGCTCTTTATTTTATGGGATTTTAAAGGAAATTTTTTGAGCTTCTATCAGACAATTCCACAATTAATTCGAAGTATACTACCACCAATTGGACAAATTGAGTGATTCCAACAAACAGAATAGGCCAGAATTATTAACAGAAAAGGCATAGTGTTTCACCATGATAATGCCAAACTTTATATATGTTTGATGACTTGCCAGAAGCTGTTACAGCTTGGATGGGATGTGTTACCACACCCACCATATTCGCCACATCTGGCACCCTCTGATTATTACTTATTCAGTCTTTACAGAACTCTTTAGACATTGAAACATTTAGTTTAAATGAGATTGTCAAAAATCACTTGATTCAGTTTTCTGCAAGCAAAAATCCGAAATTATACGAACCTGAAATCATGCTACCACCAGAAAGATAGCACATGTGTTGCCAAAATGGTCAATATATAATTAAATAAAATATTTATATACTATAAAATAATTGTTCATTTTCATGAAAAAAACGAAATTACTTTCTGAACAACCCTACAGAATATCATGTTTTTACTTATGATAGCTTTTAAGTTTTTATAATTTTGTAATTGTTTATTTGATATTTGGTATTGTCATTTTGGTTGTGATAAAAAAAAGTGTATTAATAAAGATGGTCTAGCTTTAGAGAAATAGTCTTGAAATATTTGTTAAATTATACATTGCCTAAATTATAAGACTAATTTCTGAGACTATTTCAGCTTTATTACAAATTGTTTCAAAAAAAAAAAATTTTAATAGTAAATAAAAAAACCATAAAATTTGGGATCATCATTAATCCAGAAAAGCAGATAACTGAACTTGATTAATTGGTTCTCTACTAAACTAAACTGTAAGAAATTAAATTTTCAATAGATTTTTATTTATTAAGGATTTGTTTGGATGGCACATGTAAAATCAGAATTATAATTATCAACTATTGTAATTTTAGTACCAATTGTATTTGATACAATTTTAAACTTCTAGTGATGTTATGTTTTATAATCAAGTTTCAGCTATTAAACTAAATTTTCATGCATCTAAAGTGTTTAAAATCTATACTAAATTATTTTAGCATCTAAACAATATCAAAACATTATGAACTGAACACTTACCGACTATATCCAGGGCTTCTGTCTCTATAATATGGAGATCTGCTTCGAGAACGTCTGCGACTACTTCTATAATCGTCATATCTACTTCCATAATATGGTGAACGAGGTCGACGAGGACCTCTTTCTTTATTTCTCATTTCAGATGGTGCTTTAGAGAGGATAATTTTAAATTAAACAGATATAGCAATTTTTCATAAAATGAAATAGCAATGTTAATTCTTGAAATGTGATTTCAACATATGAAATTCTTTAAAAAAATCTTGTCTAATTATTCACGAATGTTAAATTTTAATTTTATTATTTGTGTTTACACCAATATTTTACAATAATTTAACATTTGAACTTATAGCATATATATAGATACAGTATATAACTGAAATATACCTAGTTCTTGTTTATACAATTTCCATTTATGTTCACTTGAAAATATGAAGAATGCATCTACCTATCAGATACATATGATTTACAAAAAATAAAAAATCATCATCTGTAAAGCAAATGCAAAATCAGGTAGTGTATTCACAAGTCAAAAATTTAAATATACATATATGTTTATGTAAAAGTTGACCCCTACTTTCAAATATTAGAATATGACATTCATTAAAATAGATAATTTTTTATAATTTTAAAAATCTAGATTACTATTGGAATAAATAAATGCCATTTAGACAAAATTCCAGCTTGTATGATTAAAACATTGTAATGTGATGCAAAGAGAAGTAATGTGACCATCACATTGCTTGTAGCTGCATTTCTTTATAATTTTACTGAAATATTTGTTCAACAGAAAATATCAAGATATTAAAAAAGTTTCCATTATTTCCAAAACAGAGCAAAAACACATTTAACACAGCAATAATATTTAACAAAATATTTAAATTTTGTTGATAAAAAACCAGAATCAAAAGAGAACAAAATCTTTATTAGCTTTTACAGAGTGGAAAACCAAATAATCCTAAACAAGCCAAATTTTACTCCTAGTGAATTATTTTAGAATTAAACTGCATTTTAATAATTATTGATTATATATGCTATGGTGCCACCATCTACTGGATTAATAATTACTTTATTACAATAGATACATGCTCAGTTTGTCTAAAAAGTAAATAAATAGTTCTATCTAAAAAAACTGAGCTTTTATCTATTGTCTATAAATAAAAAAGGAAGGAGGTGTTAATTATTTTGAATAATTACTTTAATTCGGGCTAAGATTGCACTATCTCTTATTTGTTTAACAATCACCTAGTTAGATTGAATTATACTAAGTGGGAAGCCAACCAACAATTGTGGGAAGTGCAAATCTGTCTAAAATCAGCTATAAACTAAATCTTTTCTAAATGATCAGAAACACCAGAGATTGCCATTTAATATTAATGGATGGTGGGTATATTAGGGACAATCATGCTTATTTGTTAAAAAAAGACTGATTAATACAATTCTCAATCTTATTTGAGAAGAACAAAATAAATTCGAAAAATTTATTTAAATATGAGTATCACACAAATCTGCATATTTTTAATAATATAATCAAGAATAGGTATCTTTAGAAACAAATGTAGCAGATTCAATTGCTTCTATAGGCTGCACTAATAGTGCAGAGGACTGTGATAGCTTTATATATTTTCATGATATTTGTATAATATTCAGTATTTCAATACCTACAAAAATATTGATTTATGTAGAGATACCAGAGGAAGACAAGCTATTATTTTTTCTTCTAGGCTAGGCATAGCCTAGGGGAAAGAAAAAGAAAGAAAAAAGATTATATGTATAGTTTTACACACACACAAAATAAACAAACAAAAACACAAAAAACAAACATTTTTAACAAAAAAAAAAAAATCTAAGTAATCAGTAAGATGATAATCTTTGTTAGGAATAAATATAATGGATCATGCAGCTGACATGAAGCACAACAGAAAGGTGTCATCAGGGAGAAAGCAAATCTTATAGTCTTATCTAAAAATTAGAAAATTTTTCATATATCATGCACAAGTTGACACTTTTAAAATTTCAGAAATTTCTCAGCTTGTACAACAGTATATATGGTAAGTTGCTTTCAGCACAAAAAAATCTGAAAATGGAAAATGAATTAAGCCATAACGATACATGTGTAATGTCTAAGATACAGATTGTGATCAAAATCAGAATAAAGCATTAAACAAAACAAATAATGATTTGATATTGCTATCCTATTTTTTGTAGCATTTAGACCAGGGCTGTCCAAAAGGCGGCCTGCCAAGCCATTTTGTGCGGCCCACGAGGCTTTCACGATTTGTGATATATAACTATTTTTCAATTTTTTTTTCACTTTTACTTATTACTTTTTTTGAGAGATTAATAAAAAGAATCCTAAAGTTAATTAATTATTCTTAATTATTAGTAATTATTTAACGATCAACAAGCTATCAATGACATCACTTTTTTTTTATAAGACTCAATCATGTCATTTTTAGTTTTAGCTATTTCAGTTTAAAGTTTTGAATTGTGACTATATTTTAGTTATTTTTGGATTTCTAACAAACACCATTTCAGTGATTGTGTGACCGGGTTCTGTTTTAATTTTATTTTACTGTCTAATTTAATTTTATTTTACATTTTAATTTAATTTTTATTTTACCATGAGTTCGTTGCATTTCTGAATCAGAAAAAACGTAAAATAAAAAATGAAAATCGAATATATTAGTAGCAGTGGGAAAATGACTTTCATAACAAATCACATCAGTAAACTGCTTTGTTTAACCAACGTTTTCCTATTTTGTGATTTTGGTCAGAAAGTAATGTCAACATTTGGTAGTAGGCCTACTTATTTTATGAGGGCCTGGCCCTCTAGGGTTCGGGACCCCATCCCCCGCATTTGATGAAACTTGTATGATGGCCGTTATTCGGCAATCTATACTTAGCTATAACTTGAGCCGTGGCATAAAGGAAGGCACTAAGAATTCCATAGTAACTCTAACTTTATTAATACATTAGAAACAAACAATATTTAAACCTAAAAATGATTACTTTTTTTTCTTTCCTGGCGACTGTAACCTTCGCTCCAAAAAATCACTTGCTCATTAAAGCGAATACAACATAATGTACAAATCCACAACGAATAAAAATGATTCCACAGGACAATCACGGACATCGAAAACGCCACCAGTCGCCAGCCACCACCAGGAACAACTGTCTCGATTGTGACACCACCTGTCACCTTTATCTTAACAAAACATTTACATAATATCAAATACTAAATTT
>AYEL01091518.1:0-43136 GCA_000484575.1 Olivierus martensii | reverse complement strand
ATTGCCAACGACGGAGGCGGAGAACGTGGGAAGTAAGTTAACTCTTCAACTAAAATATAATACGTTAGCATATAAGAAAATAACGATAAATAAATAATAGAGTGCATAATAAAATAAAAATAGGACAGGTCCAAGTTAACTTCCTCACAATTTGTGTGAGAGTGCATTTTCTAACATGAAAACAGTTAAGAATCGATTTGGAACCTGCCTTGGAGATTCTTCTCTTTTACACATTCTGTGGATAGATACAATAGGAATGGATGTAAATATCCAGCTCTTGTAAATGCTGCTGCCCTCCCTCATTGATCACATTAAACAGGTACATACATACTTTTTTTAATATTTTTTAATTGTTCATATTTTTATAACTTTTTGTTAACATGTTTATTGGATGCAATCTGGTAAATATAATCTCCAAAAAACATTTTGAATGTATGAAAAAATTAATTTCTTTCATCCCTCAAAAATATTCATTAATAACATTTTCTGATTTTTTTTTTCAATACAAAATACACATAAAAAACTAATGAAATCCATTGTGAAATTTATTCTCACGTGTTAACAAGTATATAACAAGTGTAATGAAGCTTATTTCATTTTATAGTGCACGTATAAAACTAGTGAAATCCGATGAAGCTTATTTCATTTTATCCTTTACAATTCACAAACTAAAAATCCAATGAAGCTTATTTCATTTTATCCTTTACAATTCACATACTCTACACAGCTATTAGAAATTTTAAATTTCCTTTCATGATGCAACTAATATGAAGACAAATTAGCAGCAGATTTTCAGGGTATTCCATAATTGTCACTGTTCACACTTGACACTGCAAATGGGTTGAAACAAGCATTTTTCATTTAGAATTAGGAACCGGTACAATATATGCTACTCTCCCCTATTTTCATAACCATCCATTATCACGTCTGTAGTTTTACGAAAGGGTATTATGGAATACCCTGAAAATCATCTGCTAATTTTGTCTTCATATTAGTATGCACATGAAAGGAAATTTAAAATTTCTAATAGCTGTGTAGGAGAATGTGAATTGTAAAGGATAAAATGAAATAAGCTTCACCGGATTTCATTAGTTTTTATGTGCACTATTTTTATTTTTTTCATTTTTCAATACAATCAGAAAATGTTATTAATGAATATTTTTGAGGGATGAAAGAAATTAGCTTTTTTCATACATTGAAATTTTTTTTTTGGAGATTTCACTTCTTTTTTCTTTATTATTCCAATAAAAATATATTTTATACCTTCCTATTATTAATATGAGAATCTTGTAACTATTCCCCATTTAAAATAATATTTTCATCCTCTATTAATAACTGTACCTCTTAATTTTTTCGAATCCTTTGGTTTTGGTATTTTCTATATAAATACATTATTATATAGAATGATATATAATTATATTTTAAAGATGAAATAAGTAAATTTATGCATTTTAGGTTTAATTTCTTTATTAAAAATCTTCTTGATTTTTTAAATTTTAATGATTAATTATTTGAATCATTTTTAATTTATATTATTTTGTATCATTATGTGCACTACCACAACTAAATTTTAAAAGTAGAGCAAGTTATAAAGAATATTTTTTCCAAATCAAAATATTGTAAACTTTAATAGATTTTATAAAAACAAATACAGGAAAACCTGTGCTAGGTTCAGAAAACTTGTGCTAGGTTTTTTCCAATAGAGGAAACTTCCAAGCACAGGTTGACCAACAGACACAGTTAGCTACAAATTTTTTTATTAAACATCAAAGTTTAAAATATTAAGTTTATGACACAGTTTCACATACTTAATTAAATATAAGGAAAGAAATCACTACTTAATGTCTGTTTTCAGGATTTTTTCACTTTAGAATGCTTAGCTGATAGAAGATTTAGAACCCATCTGGCATTTTTGATCAAAACACATTTTGCTGGCCATCTAGTAGATGTTGCACACAAAGTGCTGAAATTAAACATCACTGGCCATGGCCACGGAACATAAATGGACATTTTACACAGTTTAAAAATCCTTCAATATGCTTGGACAGATATTAAGGTGGCCACCACTTGGAGGTTAGTCACCTACCTTAGGTGACTATCAGCACAGGTTTCCTGTAATAGTAAATAATTTTCAAAAAGATAGCTTGATCCTTTAACAAGCAGATCAAGATAAATTTGAATAAATGAAAAAAAGGGGAAAAAACACTTGAAAAGCAATATTCTTTCTAGTATATTTATACTTCTAATGCATGATTTATAATTCTGATAATTGAATCCTATAATATAGATATTAGGCTTGATGATAGTCACAAGATTTTATAAACTATTTTAGAATGTTACTAATGATAAATATATACAGGGTATTCCTAAAGTCCACCGACAAACTTTCAGGGCAGGTTCTACTCATGAAAATAAATAAAAAAAAAAAAATAAAAATATGGTCAAAATTGAAATTTTTTTGATTTATAACTTTTAAAAAAAAAAAAATCATATGAACATACTATCAGAAATGCATATTTAATGGATTATAGCTTTTCTAAAATGTAACTATTTTAGTAATACTCTGCTGTATTGAATAATGATAAGTAACTGAAATTGTATTATAAAAAACTTCTCAAGACAATTAACGTATTTATAAAAGATAATTTATTCTAAAAAGTTATCTTTAGAGACGTGATGTTTTACCTAGAAAGTAAATTTTGAGCAATTTACAATCTATCTGTCATGGGCTAGTGTGAGGTGTGCCGGTCCACACGTAAGACCCAAGGACAAAATTGACAGGCATTGGCCTAAAAGGCGGTATAAAAGCGCATGTGTAAGGATGAGTAATGAAGTTCAAACATATCGATCAAGACTACATTTAACTAGAACAACTTCCCTTTTATTAAACGAGAGATTTCCATCATTAAATAAGCATAACATTTTGTCAACAGAGAGAGATACCTGTTTTGACGATAATCCTTTCCAAAGAGTTTCTTGAGGAATATCACAGATCACTGTTGCTGTTATAGTCTTAAGTTCTTAAAATTTTATAGTCTTTAGTCCTTAATGCACTCACTAAAATTCTTCATAAGATGATTGACAATCGAAGAAGAAACTGTTGATTCCAACGGGGAAAACGATTTACTTCTGAACTCACTTCCGATTGAGCGTAAAAATACATGAAAAAAAAAAATTAGCCCGGACCAAGGGCGGTGTCCGCTCTTAAATAAGGTGATATTAAATGACCTTTTCTCTCACCTTTCTCCCAGGGAGAGAGAGGATGTTTTCAGCTTAGCAACTCGACATACCAGGTGTCAGTTTCTCCCTTTTTGACTTGACACCCGTACGTAAACATAGCTCGCGATTTATTATTATCGAGGACAAAAGTTCCTGAGGCAGTCAGAATATGACGTGGTGCGTCACTGCATTTCGCTATAGATATTTATTTTAACCATGTGTTGCTTCCCCGTCTGTTAAATTCTTTTCTACATCTCCCATTTCTGTTGTTTTGTCTTAATCGCAATGGGAAAAAGCCGAGGTTGGGAATGATAAAGTACAGACATCCCACGCTCAATTCTCCATAGATAGTCACTGCCACTGCAAAAGTTTTAATGAAATTTGAAGAAGCCGAAAACATTCAGGTGAGGCACCATTTCAAAAATTATAGCAAATAACATCAAAATTTTAATTTTGTTACCATTTTGGCAGGGGAAATCCATAATGGAATCATTTATGTGTTTGGAAATGACCGACATGCATTTAATGTATGGGCTTGCTGAGGGAAACGGGCGAGAAACATGTCTGTATCAAGAATGGTATCCAGAGCACAGAATGCCTCATCACACTACATTTGCCGCCATTAACAGACGTCTAAGAGAATGTGGCACATTAGGAGTGCAAAGAGAAATTGAAAGACCCAGAAGATCTAGAACACCTGAACTAGAGGAACGTTTTCTTGATACGCAGTAGCCACCAATCCGAGTAAGCATTAGGACACTAGCCAGAAGCGAAAATGTAGCTCCTACAACGGTTTGGAATGTATTACATGAAAACTTGCTGTATCCCTACCATCTCCAACATAATCAGGGTTTATGCGCTGATGATATGCCCTTAAGAATGCAGTTCTGCTGCTGGTGTCTTCAAAAAGAAATCAAAAACCCAAATTTCTCAGCCAACATTTAATTCAGCGATGAATATACCTCTGCCAGAAATGGGATCATCAACTTTCATAATTCGCTTCTGTCGGCAGTTGAAAACCCACATGGCACCTTCACAGCAAGACACCAATATCAATTTTCGGTCAATGTGTAGGCCGGTATCATTGGCGACAAAATTTTGGGGCCGTACTTCCTACCTTCCCGGTTAAGCAGTGATGTGTATCTTGACTTTTTGCAACACAACCTATGTGAGATGTTGGATGACATCAACCTTGAAACAAGACATTGAATATGGTTCATGCATGATGGAGCTCCAGCCCATTTCCATCGTGAAGTATGTACATACCTGAATGACCATTTCCATAATCGATGGATTGGCAGAGGTGGTCCTATCGCATGGCCTGCAGGATCCCCGGATTTAAATCCATTGGACTTTTATCTTTGGGAACATCTCAAATGCCTAGTGTATCATTCTGAAGTGTCTACGCTCGATGAACTCTGTAAATCCATTCGTAATTCTTTCTCAGACATCAAGAACAACCCCGGGATTTGTCAAAGAGTTAGACGCTAATCATAATCCATTATAATAGGATCTCAGACATCAAGAACAACCCCGGGATTTGTCAAAGAGTTAGACGCTAATCATAATCCATAGGAGATTTATGCGATTCAAATAATCTTAATCTAGCCAAACTTCCCCCAGTGGTTTATTTTTGAATTAACTGCCAAATTAATAATTATTTTTAATTTACGCTATGGTAATAATTATTAATTTAAATTTAGGCTAAGGTGGCGCCATCTATTATTTAATAATTGAACTTTAATTTTTACTAATTTCCCGAAATTAAAAATTTGCCTTGGCCTGGAATCAAACCAGGGACTTCGGGTTACGGTCCCCTAAAGATTTTTTGTATTCATTAAATATGTGGGAGAATTCTTTTTAGTTAAATTTATTTTTTAAAAAATTACCTTTAAGTTGGAATAATTAAATATTTTTTTCTGTTTTTTTAAGAAATTTTTATGTAAATTGTTGCAGTTAACATTGGTTATAACTGAAGAGGGGACTGTGCTGAAATGCATTTTAATACCATGGCTTAAGATAAAAAAAATAAATAATGCTTTAAAAATTTCTATATTATAAAATTAAATTATGATTCCAAAATCAAATTTAATCACTGCCATAGTGTCTTATTTGTATATAATATTTTTATAAATACAATATTTAATATTTATCAAATGGACAAAAATTTTTAATAAAAAAATAATCATTAATTTTTGAATTTCATTTATAATGTATAGAATAAAATTTAAGTGATAAATAAATATATTTATTGAATATTTTTATAAACATAAACAGTATTACATTCTATACTGTATTAATACAGTGGTACCTTGCAATTCGACACTAATCCATTGCCAAACTAGTGTCGAATTGAGAAATTGTCGAATTGTGGAACTATTTTTCCTATATAAGACTGAAAAATAGATTAATTTGTGTTTGGACCCCCATCTCACTCCCCTAACAGATGAAGATGAGAGAGATACACTATATTATTTACTTTATTATACGTATTTTACTATTGTATAATATAATGCTTTATTTTAACTTTATTGAATGTATTATTAGGGTTTTAATTTTGGTAATTGTTAAATCATTGTGATGTAAAAGATTGTACAAAAAAAGGCTGTGTAACAAGAAAGCCTAAAAATGTATTTTAATCTTACAATATACATCTCCTTTATCTTATGTTAATATACATATTTTATTATTGTATAACATATTGAATTACAAAATACACTATTTTATACACAATACACACAATTTATTGGCTCTTGGATATTGGAATGAAGTCTACTTTATCCTGTTCTATCTTTGAATCTGTGAAACCAGCCTCGACTTACTTTAAATTCCCCAGTTTGATCTGAGGTACATCCTGGAGTTTCTGCAATCTTCCAAAATTAACTTAGCTTTCTCACAGATTATTGCCTGAGTTACTGGATCTGCCTTCATCTGTCTTTCTTACAAAATACACTATTTTATACACAATACACACAATTTATTAGCCCTTGGATGTTGGAATCTTTATTCTATACTACCTTTGAATCTATGAAACCAGCTTCGACTTGCTTTAAATTCTTCAATTTGATCTGAGATACATCCTGGAATTTTCTTCTGCAATTCTTCGAAAATTAACCTAGCCTTCTCGCAGATCATTGCCTGAGTTATTGGATCTCCCTTCACCTGTCTTTATCTAATCCAAGTGAGAAGCAGTTTTTCCATATCTTCATTGATAAAGATCTATTCTTGTCAGAAATCTTCACTGCTCCAGCAGACACCATAGCATCCATAATTTTCTCTTTCTATTGCAAAATATTGCCACAATTGTTCTAGGAATGCCATATTCTTGAGTTATATTTAATTGTTCTACCTTTCTGCACTTTATCTACAATTTTTTTCTTCTCCTCTATGCTCAATCAAATGTTCTTCTTTCCAGAATTATTCCTCTAGTCACTTCTCTTTGAACCCATTCTTACATTTCACTCAAAAAATAATAACAACTATGAATGCACAAATTTTTTTACTTTCGAAAAATGCAGAATTGAAAATTAATGCAAACAACACGGACAAACACCAAAGCAACCCAACAAGAACTGACAAATAACCATGCAAATAACAAATGACATCACACAATTTAATGTGTGATGTCATTTGTTATGCATGTGGCATGTGAAATTCAAATGTCAAATTGCGAGGTACCACTGTATACAACTAGATTATTTTGAAAAAAGATAATCTATATCAAATGATTATTTGGAATTTAAAATTAGTGTAAATTTATCTTATTTTCACAAATAATACACAGTTATAAGCTCTCAGTTAAAGTGAATGAATTTTATATTTAAATTGTTCAAGAATTTTATATTTATAACTATTCCATCTTGTTTTGTTTTAAAGATGTAATATTTGAAGCAGCTTTTCCATCTCTTCATTGATTAAACATCTATTCTTGTCAGAAATCTTTATTGCTTCAGTAGATACTCTAACAACCATAATCTTTTCTTTCTGTTGCAAAGTGTTGCTAAGTTGTCCTAGAATGCCATACTCTTGAGCTACACCTTTAATTGTTTTATCTTTCTGCACTTTATATACAATTTCTTCTTCTCTATTCTCAATGGAGTGTTTTTCTTTCCTGAATAATTCCTTTGTTCACTTCTTTCTTGAACCCATCTCTAAATTTCACTCAAAAAGTAATAACAACAACAGATGTGCAAATTTTTTTCTTTCTGAAAAATGTAGAATTGAAAATTAAAACAAACAACATGAGCAAACACCAAAGGAGCCAAACAAGAATTCACAAATAACCATGAAAATAACAAATGACATCATACAATTCCATGCACATGCATGTGCCCATGAAATTCGACTATTGAATTGTGAGATACCACTGTATTTGAAATTTTAATAATTAACTTAAGTACCAATTAAGAAAGTGGAATATAATTAAACTATTATACAGGTAGCCCTCGACTTACAATGGGGTTCTGTTGCAATGTCTCTCTCATAAATCGAGGACTTTTTTAATTCTTGATTTGTTTGTTTTCTGTTTTAATATTTTCATAAATTAGGTTTCTATTTAATTTAAAACGGTTAAATTTAATTAAATCATTCCTCCCATTTTTTTATGTTGGAATTTTCATCAGTAGTATTATTTCTCTTGCTAGACAGAGTCCGATTAACATAGTATCAAAAATAGCATATGCTACGTTAAACCAATGATCTTGTGATTTATGCCATATTTAGTGCCTTTTCATTTGGTGTTATGAAATTGTGAGAGGAAGAGAGTGACTTAGTGTAACTCTTCATTATTTTTATCTTAATTTAAACTTTGTTTGGCTTTTATTTTATTTTTAATTATAAAATAGTTAGGGAAAGAGGTATGTATGTATGTATGTATGTATATATATATATCTTGTGTTAATTAAAGAATGGAAAACTTTCTAATTGTAGAAAAATTAATTTTTAAACAATAATGTTGACTGTGTTGTTACTTTTGATAATGATAATTATCAAGATTTTATTTTAAAAGTTAACTTACTTCCACCTTCTCTGTCGTAGTTGGCAATCATGTGATGCGGAATCGGAACCTGTCTATTTTACGGACTAGTCTTGCCCCCTATAGTCCGTAAAATCGAGGTTTTACTGTATATATATGCTTATCAGATATGAGGATATAAAGAAAAGGAATATATTGATATTAGATCAATGCCTTTTGAGTATGTTTGACAAAATTGATGAAAGCTAGCTAATTAGCCGAAATGCATATTCTGTGTTTACAAAGAGCAATCAAAAATTCATCTATGTAATAAATGAAGATAATTTGTCTCATTTTAATTTCAAGGCCATCATTTTCTTCTGGTTGATGAGTGAATTTATCCGAACAAACACCTAGCCTGATTGTTATAGATCAAAATTCCTAAAAAAAAAAGCAATTTTAAAAAGCTAAAAAGAATAATTATAATAGAAAAGAAGATAAATTATTTAATAAAGAAACATTTGAAATGGCAGAACACAAATTATTTCTGTACAACAACAGGACTATAGTGTAATCTATAGTTAACTGAGGATAGCTCTTTAGGACCAAAGAAATTTCTGACTAAATAGTAGAAAGTTTTATTTATTGTTAGCAAAAGTTAAAGTACAGCCATTCCCTAATTTATGTAAGGTTAAGTTTTTCATAATTTTCTGCAAGTCAGATTTTATGTAAGTCAGAAAAATAATTTTTTAGCAAAAATTCTGGATTAAAAACTCCTGAAGCTAAGTAACTACAATGATTGTATCTATATATTATAGTGCCATATTGCTTTCTGACCAAAAATGAGACAACACTACATGGAACCATATCATAATGGGAATATGATACTTAAAATCAACAAACAATACACAAAACATAAGTAACACAAGCTATAATGTTGTAAATCAACATGTTTGGACTTTAATTTACAAATACTGTATTTATGTTAAAAAAAAAAAAAAAAAAAAAAAAAAAAAAAAAAAAAAAAAAAAAAAAACAGATTACCAATTAGTGTTTTGAATTTGTAACCTTGTAAGAATAAGATAGAATCAAAATGAACAAATAGTAAGCATGACAACTTCTATGGAGAGAAAATTGCATTGATTTTTAGCATCATTCAGTGATTGAGATTTTTAAAATAGAAATAACATCCATTTAGCAAATTTTATTTGAATTATAAATTACCAAATTATAACAACTTTAAAATGAAAAAACAGAAAATATCAAATTAGTGAAGGATATGAAAAGAATATTTCCATTTAAAATTGTACAAGTAGAGGTTCCCAAAAAAGCAGTGAAAGTAAATAGTATCTAAAATTTTATAACTGAAAAGTAAGTCTAGAATTAATATCAAGACAGAAATGTTCTCTCTTTTCATTTTATTATACAGAGTGGAAGAAAAGTCTGTACCCCTCCAAATAATTTAATAATTATCATAGACTTCAAAAATTTGTTAATGCCAGCAAATAGGAAGTCATGGGTGCACTACCTGATGGTGACTTTCAAATGAGCTGATTATGCAAATGAGAACACTCGCAAATCCTATCTCAACTGTAGCAGATAGGGAAAAATTTCCAATTGTGAACACTAAAAAAACTGTATCAAAATTGGATAACTAACTCATCCATAAATGAAAGGAAAACATTTTTATGTGCAAAGGTTGACACTATGACATGCAAATAACAAACCAACACCAAAACATAATACCCCAAATCAATAAATTGAAAGCACAGAACCTAAACAACAAGAAAGGATTAATCAAGGATTGTTCAAAATGTTTTCTACCAAAGTACCCAAGTACAATTGAGTATGATTGAAAGCACAGAACCTAAACAACAAGAAAGGATTAATCAAGGATTGTTCAAAATGTTTTCCACCAAAGTACCCATGTACAATTGAGTATGATGTTGGATAGAATTTCCTCATAGAAACTTTAGTGTCAATAGAAATTTCTATACAAGCAGTAATGATGCAGTCTTGAAGATCCTCTATTGATGCTGTTGCGGGAACCATCAGAAATTTCAGGAATCAAGATGTGGAAGGGCATGTAAAAATGCTCATTTCATTTTTGGGCAAACTATTCATTTGATTTTGATGAAGTTTTTTCAAACTGTGCAGAATTGAATGCTGAATAAGTATGTAATTGAAAAATTTCCCTCTGTTATAGTTTATGAGATAGGATTTGCAAGTGTCTTCATTTTCATAATCAGCTCATTTGAAGGTCACCATCATGTAGTGACTTCCAAATAGGAAGTCACCCCATGACTTCCAAACAGGAAGTCATGGGTGCACTTTTACACTGTCACAAAATCTATTAATGTCTACACTTTTTATAGGAATTAACAGATTTTTGAAATCTATGATAGTTATCAAGTTATTTGGAAGGGTACAGATTTTTCTTCCACCCTGTATATATAATCTATAATTATACCAATTATAGTAATAATCCAAATTTTTTGGGCCTATCTATAGAATTTATATAATTTTTTAAACATCTCTAGCAAAGTAATGATTTGAAAAAATTATGATATACAGTGGGTGATCGGTTAATGAACAGTTCGGAAAACGAACACTTTTGCGGAGGATTTTTATGTTCGGATAACGAACACTTCACAGAACAAACTGTGGAACCTGCAGACTGATGGAATGACAGGTCGGTCGGATGGCTGCATGGTAAAGCTGTGTCTTACCATCCTGGAGGATCTGGGTCCCATTCCTCTAATTTTTCAGGAGGGGTCATCTGGGTCTGGCCTGTTGAACCTCATTCTTCATCATCATTGTGTTGGCCAGCCTGTGATGAACTCTCTAAGTGTCCGCAGCCAGATAAAAATATCTCATGAAGATATGGCAGTTTAACTAATCTAACTGAATGACAGGCTTAGGCCTTGCATGGCTTAACTAACCTAACAGAATGACAGGCTTAGGCCTTGCACGTTCAGGACTTATGGGTAAGGATGGAAGAACAGTAGTTTTTCCCGATTAAAATAAACTCAGAGATAGGATGAGAGAACAGTAGTTTTTCCCGATTAAAATGAACTTGGAGACAACTTAAACATCAAAGATTTATTAAAGAAGGTAAGAGAGAGATTTTACAATATTTTGATGTCAAAGATTTATTAAAGAAGGTAAGAGAGAGATTTTACAATTTTTTGGACAAAGATTTATTAAAGAAGGTAAGAGAGAGATTTTACAATTTTTTGGTATTAGAATAGCATCCATATCAGGTTGTGGTCAACAGGCTTGGGGATCTCTGCAATGACCATGCTATTAATCACTTCCGAAAAATCCTGAAGAAGAGAAAAAAAGCAATCGACAATGGACAGAGATTCTTTAACAAAAATAAACATAATAGATGAAAATACAAGACTATGCATATATAAAAATATATATATTATTATTATTGTTATTACATATAAATAAACTTCCACTTGTATTAATAGTATAACAATAAATAAATAACTAAGCCTTATTTCAAAGTGGAAAAAAGAGAGATATAATTTATTATGGAAGTACTTTCGACTTCATTGAGTCATCATCAGCCATACATAAAATTTACAATTCGAATTATAAATTTTTATGTATGGCTGATGATGACTCAATGAAGTCGAAAGTACTTCCATAATAAATGATCTCTCTCTTTTTTTCCACTTTGAAATAAAGCTTAGTTATTTATTTATTGAAATTATATAATTTTTTATTTATGTTTTTTGGGTCTCCAGAACAAATTAATCAAATTCTCATAAAAACCTATGGTAAATCAATGATCAGTTAATGAACAATTCAGATAACAAACATTGTCTTGGAATGGATTATGTTCGTTAACCGATCACCCACTGTATAAGAATTGTATTTAAATTCTTGTTTTTTTTTTTGGTTATACTGTGCACAAATATTAATTTTTAGCCAAAATAATGGAATATTTTGTTATATTGTATTTCCTAGATAATTTGCATTCTGATATACGGTCTCTCTAAAACATTTTTTAAAATATTGATTTATTTAGCATGAACTTATATTAATAGAAATATTATACAAATAAAAAAATGAATATAAAACATTATTTTTAGAAAAACAAAATTTATACAAGATAGCAAAAATTGTGAATAAAACTGAAGATTAATTTCATTATAATACCAAGAATCCATGTGCAAAAAGTTAACTGCAATCATTACTGTAGAGTGGCATTAGTGAGAAGTGACATTTAATGTTAACTTACCAGCTTACTTTACTATAAACAGTCGATTCTCATTATTTGCAGTAGTTACATTCTGTACATTCTTCACAAATACTGAACCATTGTGCTTATGAGAAATATAGAGATAAGTTCCTGTGAACCTTTCTTCCCAACATTTTTATCCTTGCTTTATGTGTTTTTTTTTTTAAATATAATGCATTAAATATTAATGCATTTAAAAAATATGCATTAAATAAGGTATTTTTTTTTTAAAATACCTTATTTAATGCATATTACAGTACTTATAAATAATTACAGTATATGTAATGTACAATACTATATATACAGTAATATTACAGTATTATAATCATGGTAATCTTACACTTTTTAAAACACTAGCTATGTAATAAATAAAATCTTATTTTTGATGGGTAATTGTTTGATATGGCAGTTGACACATTGTCTTTCTGAACTGCGTTTAAAAACTGCACAAGCTGTCTGTGTAGCTTTTTGTTTCAGATCTAAAATCTCGGCGTAAGAAGCAAATGTGCAGGATGTAAATTTGAGGCTGCGTTCAAGCATAGGATCACATTCTTCTGTGGGACCTGCACATGATATGAATAGACTTGGCCTATCTACGGTCTGTGGAATGAGAAGGATAGATAATGAGACTTTCCCAGCAGAACAACACAAACTATATTTGGTAATAAACAATTTCTTTTGTTAGAGAGAGAGAGAGAATTTACATTGCTAACAGTATTTTTGCCGAGCAGCAGGAGTCTGCAAATAAGTACAAAAACTCAACAAATATCGATTTTGTGATTACAAATAAATTTTTGCAAATAGGCGAATAGAGAATCTGCAAATAATGAGAATTGATTGTACGTGCTTTGGACAGAATATACCAAGAATTGAATTACTGGTTTGGTTTAGCACTACATAGAATAACAAAGTTAAATAATGACAATGATGTCATCTATTGTGAATAGACACAGAATTCCAAGATGAGGTACTGTATTTTCTGTACTGTTTGTAATGCCAATATCAAAACTAAAATGTTGAGATCTATTCCTATCTAATGGCTTTAAACTTCAATGAATTTTTAAAATTCTTATTAAGAAATGCATTATATGATTACTGTAAATGTTTATTTTTTTAATCAATTTTGTGGAAATATTTCCACTACACGCACGATATTCAAACAAAAGAAAATATTAATAATAATAATAAAAATAAAATAATAATAATAATAAATTGGTTGAGAAATAATATACAATATATGGCATATCAATATCCGCGCCTAATACGAAGATTTCACGTCTTTAATGTACAAGGTAGTGGAGAGTATTTGTATCAGTTCACTACTGCATACGTAAATTTTGGTTTGATTCAGGCAGGATAGATAAATGCATTTTGTGACATAATTCACACAGATCACTGGAATGTCTTAATTAAAATAATACTGTTCACAATTTATGAAAATTACCGTCGTTATTCTGAAGCGTCAATGTCATAAACCGATTTTTCTTTCACAAGACACTGTACAGATTTGCTTGAGAAGTTGGTACATTGGCACCTCTAGCAGATAATCGAGGAACTCATGACACCACTTTTGACTATAAATACGCGTAAAGTGAAGAGGGACGGGATGTCCAGATCTTGTCAGAAAAGCTCTTCCAATGACGGATGTGGTGGAGCAAATTTAATTTACACAACACGAAATAATGAGTGAGGCGATTATCAAACTCTACATGTGTAATACAATCATGAATTTTCAATCCAACTTTAGTTTCTTCATTAGATATTCGATGAATGTGTTTAGTTTGATGTAACAGCTGTCATTTCACTGAAAAATATTAAAATAAGATTTAATTTCATAGCTTTTAGAATTTAAATGTAACATTAATGAATTGAAAAATAATGCAAAGCTTGTAAAAATTTTAAATTTCAGATATTGTTTTAGTTGGAGATCTTATCTAAGAGTCTAAGCATCAATGCACAGAATCTGTTTCATTAATGTAATTATGTTAACAACACTAAGTTGTACCAATATTAACTTTAAAATATCTATATGCTTCCATAAAAAATTAACGGCAAATGAAAATTTTTTAAATTTTATATTCAGATACATTCATAATTTTACTTATAAATCAAATAAATCAGTATAACAAATTAACATTAACAAAGAGATTGAATACAATGATCAGAAATATTAGGCTAAAATGAATATGTATAAACTTTTATAAATAAAACTATATAATATACTAGCTCAAATTTAAAATGATTTTATAATCATTTTAAATTTGGGCTAGTATAGTTACATCTCTTATTAAATAATAAAAGTAGAATTTAGATTAACTGAAATAAAAACATTCGAGATTCTGATTTGCATCAATATATTTTAATTTTTGATAATTAAAGAAATATTTGAAAAGTTTTACTTTAAACCAATTATTAAAATTAGTTTATTTTATACATAAAAGGTCTTCTGGAAATTTTCACTTATTACTCTTTCTAAATTTCAAGTTCAACAGATTACCAAAAAACTTTTTTCTGAATTAACAAACTTAAATTCATGATATATACAGAAAATAAAATACTAAAACAATAGAACTGTTGTTTATCAATTAACTGTTGTTTATGTATTTGTTGAATAATTGCTTCAAAACTGTTGTTTTGAAGCAACTATTTGACTGATGAAGAAAGTAGACAATTATAACATTGTTAAATTATAAATGAAATACAGTGGATTCCGCTTAATTAGGACACATCGGGATTAAGCCATTTTGGTCCAATTAAGCGGCTGTCCCAATTAAACAAAGTAATAATAAATTCTAAAATAAAATATGTAATTGTAGGTAAATAAATAATAGGTAAAAATATAATAATTAGGTACCTATTTTAATAAATCATTAAAATAGGTACCTAATTATTAGTTTTTTACTGATCTCTGACTTTGTCTTCAACATTGGGCTGCTGATATTCACGCCTCGCCCACTAACTATAGAAATCTATTGATCTAGTGCTTTTTCGACTTCTGAATCCTTTCCATCACGCTTTCTTTTGAATGTTCCTGGAATTTCTTCCTGTAATATCCATTCCTCATGCAGTTGATTTTCTTGTTGTAGAAAACGCGCTGTGATAGATTTTGGTACACCAGTTAGAATTTCGCATCAGGCGTTTTTGTTTCTTTTCAGTTCTTTCAGATAGTAAAAAATCTGTAAAAATTTTCAGATAGTAAAAATTTTTTTTTGTAAGTAATTTTGTCTGTCAATAAGGATGAATAATTTCATTAAAAAAATGTCATCTATAGCTGCCATCCATAGACTGAAAGAGAAGTTATTTTTGAGACTGAAATAGATATTTGATTTTTTCAAAACAGATCAGTAATAGCGAGAGGATGGTTAGATGCATATTCTGAGTGAGGGAAATCCTGAAATCCATTTTTAGCCTACTTTCCAAAGGAAAAGGATGCTTATAAGATAGGCATCATATGTCTGTTGTTCCCCCATTAATAACTTTTAAATTAATTAATATTTTTCAATGAAATTTGGTAGTGATAACTTACCATTAATTGTTACCTTGATGCACATATTTAATTTTTAATCAAAGTTTTATATTTTTGACAATAGATGGCACTAAGTGTTAGCAGTGTAGGATTACCTACATAGCTTACCTACATTTTTTTTATCTTTGTGCCTTTATCATCAATAGCTATTACAATGGCGTGCTGACGGGATGGCATTTTGACCTAATAATGGATGACGTCACAAAATAGCTAATTTGACATTATGATGTAACAATCATCATAATGTCAAATTAAGTCTGAAGATAAGATCATATCACATTAAGTGTGATATCAAGTCTCGATGATGATGACATCCTGACATTATACTGATAAATTAATATTAAAATTGGGCACAGGGTTAATCGTTTCAAATACTATATAAATGAAAAATAAATGATACGTTAAGAAAGTAGTAGGGTTTGTCAGTTTTTAAAAACGGTTTTTTGGATAAATTTATAAAATTCGAAAACCGGTTTTAAAATTTTAAATTCTGGTTTTACATACTAGATTTAATATGCAAAAGTAATTATTTAATTAAAAACGTTAACATTATGACTTGAAATCGACTCAGTCGTATTGTATGAGGATCCCGCAGCGTATGGCTGGAAAAAAAATGTTGTTCGAAATAATACCTATTTTCGAATAAGGGTTGTACACGACAAGGGATCCAAGATAGAAGAATTGACTAGGAGACTTAAGATGATAAACAAAATTAACATATTTATTAAAATAGCAAGAAAATAAAAATATGATGCTACAAAAGGATAAATACAACTAACATTATTAGCTCTAGAAGTAAATGAGCTATATACAAAATAAGAGAGTTACAATTTTAACCTTCATTAATTCTTGAACTGTTCGATTATGGGTTGTATGGAATACTTGGAAGAGAAAGGTACTTATTCTTCTATCTTCTTTCTTTCCTCCATTATTTTTCTTAGGATGAAAACCATCTTCTCTCTGTCATCTTCAGACACCACTGACAGGAAGGAACACGGCTTCCCTTTTTCTCCTACATTTTCGAAAAGACCAACTATTTCTTTCTAACACTTGTCGTTCGTCTGGTGCCAACAATTCGACTCTTTGACTCTGTTTTCTCCACAGAAATCTGTGGTTCTCTCTCTCTAAACATCGTAGTTCTCCCATTACCTTATTTTCTATATTTCGATTTTAATACTAAAAGTTTAATTATATACAGTGGATTCCGCTTAATTTGGACACATCGGGAATAAGCCATTTTGCCCCAATTAAACGAAGTAGTAATAAATTCTAAAATAAAATATGTAATTCGTAGATAAATAAATAATAGGTAAAAAATAATAATTAGGTACCTATTTTAATGTTTTATTAAAATAGGTACCTGATTATTAGTTTTTTACAGATCTCCTCTGATTTCTTCAACACTGCGCCGCTGATATTCACGCTTCACCCGCTAACTGCGAAATCCACATTGATCTAATGCTTCTTCGACTTCTGATCTTAACTATAGAAATCCATTGATCTAATGCTTCTTCAACTTCTGGATCTACTATAGAAATCTATTGATCTAATGCTTCTTCACCTTCTGGATTCTTTTATCACGCTTTCTTTTGGATGTTCCCGAAATTTCTTTCTGTAATGCCCAATCGAAATCCATTGATCTAATGCTTCTTCGACTTCTGAATCCTTTCCATTGTGCCTCTGACTTCGTCTTCAACACTGGACCGCTGATATTCACGCCTCGCCGCTAATTATAGAAAATCAATTGATTCTAATGCTTCTTCGACTTCTGAATCCTTTCCATCACGCTTTCTTTTGACTAATGCGCTTCTTTGACTTCTGGATCCTTTCCATCATGCTTTCTTTTGAATGTTTCCTTCTTCGACTTCTGAATCCTTTCCATCATGCTTTCTTTTGGATGTTCCTCACACCTTGCCTGCTTACTATAGAAAACCATTGATCTAATGCTTTTTTGCCCGCTAACTATAGAAAACCATTTGATCTAATGCTTCTTCGACTTGTATCTTAACTATAGAAATCCATTGATCTAATGCTTCTTCAACTTCTGGATCTACTATAGAAATCTATTGATCTAATGCTTCTTCACCTTCTGGATTCTTTTATCACGCTTTCTTTTGGATGTTCCCGAAATTTCTTTCTGTAATGCCCAATCAAAACCATTGATCTAATGCTTCTTTGATATCTGGATCCTTTCCATCACATTTTCTTTTGAATTCTTTGACTTCTGAATCCTTTCCATCATGCTTTCTTTTCGCTGTTCCATTCGACTTCTGAATCCTTTCCATCACGCTTTCTTTTCGATGTTCCTTTTCTTTCTGTAATGCCCACTCCTTAAGCAGTTGATTTTCTTTTTGTAGAACTTCTTCGACTTCTGGATCCTTTCCATAACGCTTTCTTTTGAATGTTCCTAGAATTATCTTTCTGTAATGCCCACTCCTCACGCAGTTGATTTTCTTGTTGTAGAAAACGCTCTGTAATGCCCACTCCTCACGCAGATCTAATGCTTCTTCAACTTTTGAATACTTTCCATCAAGCTTTCTTTTGAATTCTTTGACTTCTGAATCCTTTCCATCATGCTTTCTTTTCGCTGTTCCAGGAATTTCTTTCTGTAATGCCCACTCCTCACGCAGTTGATTTTCTTGTAGAAAACGCGCTATGGTAGATTTGGTACAATAGTTATATCAGGAGTCTACCATGATTTTATAAAATAATAATTGTGACGAAAAAAACATAATCGCAGACCGCGAATCAAACCCGCGATCCATAACAGAAGTTAGCACTGACGGACAATGCGCTACTGACTCGGCTACTCGGCGTTCTGAGATGTGACAAAAAAACATAATCGCAGACCGCGAATCAAACCCGCGACCCATACCAGAAGTCAGAACTGACGGACAGTGCGCTACTGACTCGGCTACTCGGCGTTCTGTGTTCGCCCATTTTTTATTATATATAACAGCTATGAAAACTTTGAATCCATTTTTTTCGGAATTGGCTGAATAGTGCGCGCTAATATTTTATCATATTTACATATGAAGGGTAAACTACCACCTCACAAAGTTTGATTCCGAAGTTCATTTCCCAGACAGCGCCCTCTCCTTGTTAGACTACAACAATAGATATCAGAGCCTATATAACTGTTTCTGCTTGAGCTGATCCAATTGTCTCTTACAATCTCCATATACTATAATTATTGCCAGCAGTGTAGCAAATTTTGATTTCTTTAATATACAAGATGTGTACATTAACATTCGACATTATAAGAATAGTAAATAAATAAGTAAACTAATCTTATTCTAATATTATTTAGATATCCGGCAACAAAGAATCAGAAAACATTTAATTTTCTGCCCTTAGATTGATCGTCTAGCGCATTTACATTATGGATATTCATTTGAAAACAGAGAATATGCACTAAATTTTATTTCAATTTGAAAACCTCTAATAGCATGAACTGTTAAAAAAGACATTTGGTTATAATTTAATGACACATTCTAAAACTTTTGAATGGTTTTCAAGCTTTAGAGGTTAGGTTCGCTTAGGTTAGTTAGATTAAGAAGCCATATCCTCATGGGATATTCTACATCTGGCGGCGGCCACTTATAGAACCTATCACATGCTGGCCAACACCCATGATGAGGTCAACCGGATGGGGTTTAATGGATCCCTCCTGAAAAACTGGAAGTGGGAGATCCGGATGTGAACCCGGATCCTCCAGGGTGGTAAGCCAAAGCTTTACCACGTGGCCATCCAGCCGATTCAAGCTTTAAAGATGGCCTTACTTCTATTGAAGAGACATACAGTGGGTGATCGGTTAACGAACAGTTCGGATAACGAACACTTTTTTGAAAGATTTTTATGTTCGGTTAACGAACACATGTTCGGATAGCGAACATTTCACATTAATTTCGATTTTAAATGAGGACTACCATTCAGAAGAGTCTGTCCAAAAATTGAGAATTTTGAGTTAAATACTAATTTCGATTTACGTGGTTTATACCATGATCTCTGCGTAGTTTAATCATCCAAAAGAAAGTTTGTCTTAGTTATAATGGTCTTTGCATTATAAACATTATAACTTGAAAGTTTGAGCGAAACACATTTTTTGATCATTCCCAAAAGTTGTATTTGAGTGACAAAGTCTCTTTTGAATGTTAGCTCCATAAATATTTTTAAAAAGATGCAAAATTAGAATAAGTATTTATGTAATGTATTCATCGATCTATGAACAATGGTTCTTATTTTGAATTTAGAGTGAAAGTAAACTAATTACAAATTTTTCTCCGGTTTGCAAATCATTGTTTTCCCAGAACAAACAAATCACAAATTAAAAATTT
Organism: Olivierus martensii; assembly: GCA_000484575.1. Taxonomy (NCBI): domain Eukaryota; kingdom Metazoa; phylum Arthropoda; class Arachnida; order Scorpiones; family Buthidae; genus Olivierus; species Olivierus martensii. The sequence continues at coordinate 22,845 of AYEL01091518.1, read as the reverse complement.
ATTGAATTTTTCATTTCATTATTCGTAGCATTGTCGTGAGTACTTGAATATTATAATGTTTGCTTTAGAAGCATTTACTATTAATTTTCTTATTTATTAATTTAAATAATCAATAAATAAGAAAATTAAAACGATAAAATCTCAAACTTTTTGATAATGAAAATATGATTGTTATTTAAATGTGAATTTTGTATAGGAGCCATACCAAATACTAAATTAAAGTTGGTGCAATATTTCAAAGACCTTTCTCAGTTTTTGAAACTAATAGTAAAAGATGTTAGAAAAAACTTGATGAAATGAGAAAATATAATAACAATTAACAAGAATAGCAATTTTAAGAATCTTTACTGAATATTCTTTCTGGTAAATACTGTATAAGAATATTTCATCAATATTATGAATAATTGATGCTTTAGATTTAATGAAATAATGACTTTTTTCTTAAATAAATAATTTTGATCATCCTTTTATAGTATTAATTTTTAATTAATACTATAAAAGGATGCTATATAATTAATACTATATATTATGAACAATAATAATATAATTATTATTGTTCATAATATATGTGCATTTTCTTATATTATTAATTATTGATGAACTGTGGATTTTGTTAATATAATTAGACATTTATCTTATTTGATGTGATATTTTTAAATAAAGGCATATATGCAATTTATTTTGTGACGACCGCGAGGAGGGTGGCGCTGAAAAAGATAAGTCAACGTCACGTCTGGCCGCGTAACATCGTGCATTCGGCTAACGCCACCTAGAAAATAAGGCCTGCTCACTGAATCGCTCAGGGACTCCTACGTCATCACTAGTGGAGCAACGTGCTTTAGCGACGCATCTTGAGTGTACTGGCCAAGTTTATGGTAGGTTGATTTTGAAGAAATTTTAAAAGTATAATTATCTTCATAATTATAAGATATATATATATGTTACCGGCTAAGTATGAAAAGCAGGCATTGAATAGAATGCCTAGGCCAATGTTTTTCAACCGGGGTGGACACGATTGGGGTGTCGCAAAGTTTAGGCATTTTCTTGGAAATTTGATATATTTGATAATAAAACTAGATTTAAAAAATAATATCGAGAATATTATTTTACATAAAATGTAAAATAGGTAATTTAGAGCAAATTGAAGGGACTTAAATTTTGATTTTAAACACGTAGAAACGCTTTTTTTTGCATTAAAATGCTACTTCAAAATGTCAATTTTTAAAATCTTTCTTCCCCGGGGAGAGAGTCCCCTCTCCGGACCCTACCCCGCCTAATATTCGTTTTCGCAAAAAATTCATCTGGCCCATTAGCCCCCTTATTCAGATTCTAGATCCGCCACTGGTCAAGGGTGTCACGATTTTTATTTTTTAATCAAGGGTGCCACTCAATGAAAAAGGTTGAAAAACACTGGCCTAGGCAGTATATAGAATGCCTGGCGTTTTTAGGTGAAGTATGAAACGATTATTAATATATATACTTTTCCTAAGTATTGTATATAATACTTAGGTATTATCAAGATTATATATTTTTATTTAATATTAAAAGATTTTTTCATTTGAATATAATATATTGAATGCATTTATGTACTTAAATATGATTAAACTTCTATAACTCAAAAACTGCTAAAAATAAGTATTTCTGTTATAAACAATAATAATAATTGTTTTTAATTCTCTTATTCTCCATCAATAACATAAATGAAAACATATATCAATACTGTGAGTGGAGAGCAATTTTTATAAGAAAAATGAAAAAGAAAAATAGAGCTCATTATCCATTTTATATCATGTCTGTGCTTAAGCTAAAAAATCATTTCCAGATTTAATTTTTGTTCATCTTTCCTATTTGTTTCTGAGCATTTTACTAATAATATATGATAAATTTGTACTTAGCTTCACATTTTATTGCCATATAATGTATTACTATTTATTAAATTTTATTAATAATATATTTTTTAAAGAATAAATCTCAAAATTTCATATAAAGCAATTCAACATATTTATAATCAGAATCTCCATTAAAATTTTGTACAAAATTTTTTCTATGCACAATTAATGATTTTTTGCTTTAGCTGTCATTTTAAGAAGAAATCTATGGAAAAAAAACAATATACTTATTGACTTTAAACTCAAAGTACTTCTTTACATCAAGGATTTTTTAAAGTAAATCTGCCAATTTTATTTCTAACTTAACATAGTTTTACTATAGATTTTAATAATATAAAACACACGTTAATACATTATTTTCATGACGGATAATTCCATTTTTAACACAACAAAAAAAAAAAGATTTTTACATAATTATAGAGCCATTAACTAGAATATATTGTATAGCTTTCAATATTAATTATTTATTATTCTCTTGAGAAGAGAGATAGTAATGAATAATTTTTTTTTTTTTTTTTTTTTTTTTTTTAATTTTGAATATCCATTAATAATAAGCAACTTCAGTAATAATTGAGTATTTCTGCATGCTGCCATCTAGTGGCGAAAAATAGTCACAAGTAAAGATGTTTACCAATTATCAAAAAGGAAGGAAGAAGAAAAAGAATTAGTTGAGCCAAGTAGCTATAGATTTAGTCTGTTTTAGCGAATAGAAGACATTTTTTTTCGAACTAACACGCACAACCGATTAGTCATGATGATAAACATAGGTGTGTCTAAGCACGTGTTCTTCCTTGTGTCTGATTGAACAGCGTGTGACCTACTTTATTTAGTCGTCATTAGACACTTAAAATGGATGATGAAAAATTTGTGCTGCTCGTACAAGAAAGAGAAGTTTTATATAACTCTGCATTAAAAGAATATTATAATCGCAATGTCGTTGAAAACAAATGGAAAGAAATAGCAAAGGAAATGAATATGTCAAGTAAGTATACAAGTTTTGTTTTGAATAAACTTTCATTTATGAATATATAAATGAAATGCATTTAGATTACGGAAAAAACCGTTTAATTGGTTAATATTGATACAGACTGCGTTCGATTTTTCGTCATTTGACCCTTTTCTTTCCAAAAATAAATGGATACTGTACGTATATGAATTTGATTCGCCGTTTAAGGCTGACCACACACCGATGAGTCAGTGCAAAACAGGATAGAATTAGTTGTGTTTAGTGAAAATAGGTCACATTGTAATTAACAAGTTAACACAAATCGATTAATCAACAGACAGTCCATTTATATATATACAGTAAGACCCCGTTTAACGCGGGGGATACGTTCCAAGAAAAAAAGCGCTAAATGAAACAGCGTTAAACGAGGTTATTTTAACATGTAAATAATGAGGATAGGTGAAACAGGACAGTGAATAAAAATATATATACATAGCATTTTTTTATTTTATTTTGTAACATATATTATTATTATTGTATTACTTTAATTATAGACATTTTTATTGCTAATATCGATTTGTATTCATAAATCATTGATGAAAAAATTCTTAAAATTAGAAAATAAAAAGTTTTAAGAACAAAAAAAACAGTAATCAGGATGCAGTAAGCTATAAACAATGAAAAAATATTGATGAAAGAATAACATTTCTAACTTCAAGGAACTATAGTTTAAAGAGACAGCATTAAGCCCGCACGTATACTTCCCTCCCTATTCTCAGTCACAACAGACAAGTCCATTTGAAACTGTCTTGAATCTCGGTACAAGTACCTGACTTTACAATTGATCAACTTCCGGTGAGCATAGCCCCTACCGAGGTAGGTATAAAGCTTTATGGAACCGACTGTACTGCATGCACTGATATCAAACGCACTGGGAGACAGCATAGGAGTATCAATGCAACAAATTCCTTCGATTTAGGATTTATGTAAGAATAACGATTTGAAAAAGTGAATCAATAAAAATATAAAATTCGAAAAAAGCGCGTTATATCGAAACAATGTTAAACGGGGCAGCGTTAAGCGGGGTCTTACTGTGTATATATATATACATTAATGTAGCATTTATTTTCATTGAATCCTGTCCATTTTGACTAATTTATTTGTGGTTACCATATTTGTCTGTCAACATAATATGTTGCCAATAAATCATTCAGTTTGAAGAAAATTCTGTAGCATTTATTTTCATTGAATCCTGTCCATTTTGACTAATTTATTTGTGGTTACCATAATATTTGTCTGTCGACATAATATGTTGCCAATAAATCATTCAGTTTGAAGAAAATTCACATATGATTTACTATATTATATATAAGTTCAAGTCTTGAAAATAATAGATATCAATTCAATATTATTGATCATTATTGCATCAATCTCGAACGTGTTCATCAGACTTGAGCATCATGTGGATTGTAATCAATGTAAGGTATATGAATTTCATTTAAATAACAGATATTGACAGTCATGATCATGATACAGTATGGCATCAATCTCGAACGTGTTCATCAGACTTGAGCATCATGTGGATTGTAATCAATGTAAGATATATGAATTTCATTTAAATAACAGAGATATTGACAGTCATGATCATGATACAGTATGCAGTATCAATATTTTTTTAGAGCAGGGCCAACTCTTGGATTTTTTTGGATCAACAGATGATGCCATTTTTCACTCTGTTGAGTGGAAAGTGGCTTATCTGTTAACGGGGCGAAAACCTGCCTACTACAAGTTTCCCACTCCTGCGGAGCGATCAACTGGATTACAGATGATGGGAATCGACGAACCGGACTCGGATTCCCCCGAGTAAATTCTCAAAATAGTGGGATCCGTATCTTATGGGTGAAAAGTCGAAGCGTTTCCATGCGGCCAATTTGACCAACACCTTAACAAGATAGGCTGACCACAAACCAATTACTGTAGTCATAAACCGGACAAGACTTGTTGCGATTAAATAAATAAAAAGATAAATGTAAACACGTCTAAGATTTCGTGACTAATCTGTTTATATTACTGTATTAACAAACCAATTACTGTAGTCATAAACCGGACAAGACTTGTTGCGATTAAATAAATAAAAAAATAAATGCAAACACGTCTAAGATTTCGTGACTAATCTGTTTATATTACTGTATTTATTACAGTACTACGTGACCTATTTTTAGTAAATGCAACTCGATTCTATTTTGTCCTGACTAACAGGTATCAGCTTTTGCAAGAGCATAAATATTAACGTATTGGAACATTTACATTCAGCGTGAATGTCGTGCTAAACACTGCATGGACAAAAGTGATTCAAACTAGATTCTTGCCAATATTAAAATTACGAAATGCCATGGAACTCTATCTAGCGAGAAATATTCTTTAAAATTATCTGAAATTTTTAGTGCCTGAATTTGTTGGCATGTTAAAAAGTTTTTAAGAAATAAGGCTTTAGGAAAGTAGTATGGATATTCAGCTTCTCAAAATCAAAATTAATTTTGTTCTTATAAGATAATAATTTGTGCAAGCTACTAAAATAATTACATACTCTATGTCAACTTTATTTGGCGGTTTCGAATATAGTATTCTGGATTTTGCTATAGGTATTGTGAAAGTGAAATCCTCAATTTTCCGAGTTTGTGAATGTTGATGAAAAAAATTATCATTTTATATTAAAAAAACTTTAGAAAAATATCTTAATAAATTTATCCTGAAACAGTATGCTTCGTCCCTTAAAAACAACAAAATATATGAATTTTTATTTCTTTTTATCGGGGACGTAGTTTTGATATACAAGTATCCATCCTATAACACGGTTCTAACACGATTTGAAAATTGCGGAAACCCTCATATAACACGGTTCTTAACGCATTTAGAAAATTACGTTTACTCTCCTACAACACAAAACATTTTCATTAATTTCTGGAAATCCATACTAGAAAAATACAAAATACAATAGTTGGTAAATACTTTGCTAAAATCAGTCATAAACGCAATTTCGTTAGTTTGCCATGAGAGGACGATACCCAGTCTATTTTCAATTCCGATTTGAAATTGAATTAATTTTGTGATTGCGTTAATTGTCGCCACTTGAGTGTTTTGTATTCCAAACGTGCAATTCTTGGATAAAAAGTAAGATTTTATTCTTCGATATAGGAATGTGAAAGAGAAGAAAAACATTTTATTCATAAATTTTTTTGGGGTATATGCTAAGGAACCATTGTTTTCTAGCGGGTTATATGACAGATTTTGTAAAGAGAATAGAAGATACACAAACTTTATATGTGGGAAAAAGTTTAGAAAATGAAGTTGATATTGTTAAAAAGAAAAAAACGTTCTCATTTTTAATGAATAGCGGTAAAGAAGATATAATTATTAAATGAATGTTGTATAGACTGCATACTTTTTTCTCTCCTTCTGTTTGATGTATATTATTCTTTAGGGTCTTACTGTATATATTTTTTCTTTCTTTATGTTTCGTGTTATTAATATTCTTAATAAAAATTAGAATATTCTTAATAAACATTAAGTTTCTTATGTGGAACTAAAGAAAGTTTTGTTTTAAATTGGTTTTGGAACGTAACTCTCCTTATTAAAGTTATTTGTTTTGAATTGGTTTTGGAACGTAACTCTCCTTATTGTATTGGCTCTGGTCTCATATAACACTGTTTCACACAACACGGTGTTATTCAGGAACCTATCTACCGTGTTATAGGAGAGATACCTGTATTTGTTTTTGGAAAACTTTCCTACATTTAGATTATGTTAGTTCAATAAATATTTTAATTAATCTACAAATGAAAAAAGAACTTTTTCATCTACAACTATTTGTAAAACAATTGAATTGAAAACTTTAATTGTAGTTTAAAGTAACACAGTTGGAATGTTTAATATTTATAATATATTCTATCAGTGTATCAATGCGGTGTGAAAAGTTTCAGATTAATGTAGTGTTCTGAAATTACTTATTTTTTGTTGAATATCGGTTTTTAATTGTAAATTGAAGAGTATCTCCATATTATTATGTGCATTTTAATGATGATAGAATCAAGAACTGAGACTAATGTGTGGCGAATGAAGTACTTGCTTATGTAAAAAAATATAAATGGAGCATAAAAGCAGCAAAAATAATATTTCTTTACTACGAGCCAAATTTTTTTTTTGTTTCGTGCTTCAAAACACCAACTTCCAAACATTTACGATTGAATCTACAGTCTCTTAATATAAATTCGTAATGAAACCAGTCACTAAGTATCTAAAAGAAAAACGTTCAAATGTTAAAATATTATTATTTTTTTCCCAGTTGCGGATTGTAAACAGAAGTGGACAAATATGAGGAATTCTTATGCCAGGCATTTAAGAAACAAAAATAAAGCATCTGGTTCTGAAATTGATAATTCTCCCAATTGGTATTTAAGTGAGGTTATGTCATTTCTGAAGGACCACATGAAGCATAGGAGGTATGTTTAGCAAATTTAAGTACATATTTTAGCAAAAATGAATCGAATATAAGTTGAATACTAGTTTTAGGCTTTTGTAAACCAGAAAATATATTTATATACTGTACTCATGTATGTAGATAGATATATGGATTTAATCTTCAAAATAGTCAACCATGCTGATGAAATATGTAGAAAAATTTCTTGACATACTCGATTTACATTGTATTTTTTGTTATACAAGGTGAAGAAAAACTTCGTCGTAAAATTCTGTGTACTCATAAGGGACCTCGAAACAAGTCGAAAATGTCTAATGAACATATGGTCTAAATGGCACCGTTTTCGAGTTATAACTCTTTAAAACTAGCCAATCACTATTGAGTATACAAATCGTCGCATTGCGTCGCTCTCTTTTTTACTACCGCTTTCATATACAATTAGTATTAAACATATAATGAATTATTTACTGTGTGGTTCCATGCCAAATTTTTCATTATTATATTTCTATAATCTCTTTTTTAACGTTCTGTAAAGCAGATATAGGCCTATTATATATCTGTTAAGCATTGAAGCAATTCGTACCTCCTCTGTTTGTATATTATGCTGCAAGTTTTAAACTTTCTTTGAACCAAAGCCTCCGCTTGGGTCCTGCTGCAAGTTTTAAAATTTCTTCGAACCAAAGACCTATGCTTGGGTCATAAATATATGTTCTTATCATTTAATTTATGAAAATAAATCATAAATAAAATAATTTAAATTTGGCATCTAATCCTGAAGCAAATATTGCTATTTTTCCCGTCGATCAGGGTGAGATGCAACTTTTAATCACGTGACTTAAAATGGCTAAATTAGAACGATATCTAAAGCAAAGTATTCTTTAAAGCATCTACTACACATTACATATATTAATTTTCACTTTGATATATTACGATTAATAATAATACTTCATAAACTGACTGTATAATTTTGAGATGTAAATTTCAGCACTTCGCCTGGAACTTTTCGATTTCCAATGCGAGTAATTGATAATCTGATAACAGCCATTTTCTATATTTTTGGCGGACTTATCGGAGGTTATAATAAACTACCTTTTATCGCCTCCTGTTTAAATATTAAAGAATTAAAGAAAAATAAGCTTCTTCCCCGATTCACTCTAATCAGGTACAAATTAAAACATTCCATTACAGTATAAATATTTGAAAAACAAAACTTTTATTTTGAAAGTTTTCTAATATCACTTACGGATTGTGAGATATCACAAAAAAAGCTCTCGCCCCATGTACCGCCGATTGTTCTATTCAAGCAATAACAAAAGGAAGAATCTGACAGAGAGCATCTGTGTTCATCATGGCGCTTATAAAGGGCTGACACAAGTCCGGACACCCTTGTTCTTGAATATGGCTCTATGCCGAACTGTGATGGCGAAAGATTTATCACACTTCGGTTCGAGTACTAATACCGAGTACCAGAATTCGCCTTAAATCTGCATATTACTGCTCTTTGCTACTTCAGTAATGTTTGGCAATGCACACAGATGCTCTCTATCTGATTTTTATTCTTCTTATCGCTTAAATAGCCCAATCGGTGGTACATGAGGCGGCATCTGTTTTGTGATATCTCACAATTCGCAAATGATATTAAAGAACTTTCAAAACAAAAGTTGTTTGTTTCTTATAGTTCTATCCAATTATTTATTTATTTATTTATCTAAAATTCTCTCAGTATACAAGAAAGTACAATAAGAGCCCCCTGTAATACAAATAACCCAACAATAAAAGAACAATACAATCAAAAAAATAAAAAAACAAGAAAAACAAACAAGCAGATTTAAGGATGATACAAATTATAATTAGTAGCAGCTCTTAAGAAGAACGAATTTTTGTATTTTGCAGTAGGAAAATGAGGTATATATAAAGTTTCATATTTTCTGACACAGAATTGAAGGACGTTGTACTGGATTTTAGATGATGGGAGTTTACCGCAGATATAGTTAGAAATCTTTTTAATGTCTGAAGAAATTAGTATGTCGTGTACTGACCGAATGTTTAATAAGTCATAAAGATCTTGTTTGTTTGTGTATTGAGCAAAGAGGATGTTATGAATTGTTTTAACGGTATGATTAATGGCATTATCAATTTTATTAAGTTGTGAATAAGAGGCAGAACAGTAAACAGAGAGACAATAGTGTAGATGAGAGAGGATAATAGAGTGAACCCAGATTTTGAACAGATCTGAGTCTAACTTTTCTAAAGTAACGCCACATGAAACCTGTTTTTTTTATATATAATAGCACAAATATGTTTAATATGTGTAGCCCGTTCAGTGCCGACCGTTATTAATTTCCGCGTGCAAGCCACGGGCTAGCATTTTTGTAATTAAGCCTAATTACTATTCATAAATATAAAAAAATTCATAACTCGCTTATTTTTTGCCAAAAAATTCTGAAATTTTTCGTATTTATAGAGATCCTGTGTTTCTTTTTTACTGTTTAATTATTTTTTAAAAATTTCTTTATTTGCAAAGTATTCGTTTCCTATATTAGGTGAAAGTTTGTATGTTTGTCTTTTGTGATTTTTTAGCCATCCATTGAATTTATTGCTTTTTTTAGATACCCACATGTGTCCTGAAGAAAACAAGCTATGAACGATTAAAATTGGTCCATATTTTGATGCAAAATTGCTTTTCTAACTTAACATATGCAAATTATTTTAGCTGGATTAGTGTGTTATATTCGCATTCAAAATATGTATAAATTTATAGAAATTATCACTTATAAGCTATTATTTATACTATCTGATATTGTTTCTCTACATATTGTTATTATTTTTTGTGTTATTTTATAAAAATATAGTATTTCTTCCCGAAAAAATTGTTCAGAAATATAAATCCATCCCCTTTACACAGTTACAGTTATATTTTATTGTGATTTGCTTTATTGGCTCAGAAAATACCTATTCAACTAATAGTAGTTATTTCTATGTTAGTAGGCGTCACAGATTTTTCCCGGGAAGAAAACAACAATACAGTTACTAGCCAGCGATCTAATTGCTTGCGTGCCATGCCCATTTAAAATGTCGGAATATTGTTTACATTAGTTTGTTTCTATTTTCTTAGTTTTCTTTAATAAATATCCATAAATTTGAATCAATAACACTATATTTAGGAATAATATATCCATGTTAAATTTTAAATAATTATTTATAGATAAGCAAAATATCCATTTAATTAATTCGTAAAAAAAGTTCCACATCCTTGATGTCTATATATGGCAGGAAGCACAGATTTTTTCAGCATGATATGATATCTATAGATTGCTGAAAAAGCACTTTTCGATGATAAATTTTAAATATTATTTATAGATAAGCAAAATATCCATTTAAAATTAATTTATAAAAAACGTTCCACATCCTTGATGTCTATATACGGCAAGGGGCGCAGATTTTTTCCGTATGATATGATGTCTATAGATCGCTGTAAAAGTACTTTTCGATGAAAAAAACGACTACTATAACTATTTTCGAATAAAATAAATCATTTTATAAGAATTTAGACCGAAATTATGTTGATTAAAACACTTCCAATATACCAAATAAAAAGGAAAAAATAAATAAACTAAAAGACAATCAAAAAAATTTTTGTCAGTTGATATTCGAAAGTAATAAGAGTATAAAATATGCATAAATTAAATTTCAAAAATCATTTATAGATAAGCGGAAATTAATTTATTAAAAACCTTCCAAAATCTTGACGTCTTACTACAGCAATGGCTGGTGGTTGCGTAAAATATGCATAAATCAAATTTCAAAAATCATTTATAGATAAGCGGAAATTAATTTATTAGAAACCTTCCAAAATCTTGACGTCTTACCACAGCAATGGCTGGTGTTGCCGCGCAATTGTTATTTGTGCATGACGTCTATTCACGTCAATGGCACTGAACTGAATAGAGAAGCTGGTTCGAGAATCAAGGTAAACTCCGAGATCGAGATGAGTGTGACGTAAAGGAAAGCAGCTATTATTAAAATAAATAGTTTCTGATAAGTCAGTATTAGGTTTAATAGAGAATTTCATAAAAACTATCTTATCAATGTTGAGTTTAAGATTATGATCTTTTAACCATGTTTGTAGGAGGGATAGGTCAGAGCAGAGAATATTTACATCGGAATGAATTACTTTAATGTCATCAGCATAACCAATTATTTTAGAGGTAGTTAGAGAAAAAATTGGATTTAGATATAAAACGAACAATAAGACACTAAGTGATGATCCTTGCTGTACACCAACATTAGGAGAAAAACTGTCAGAGAGAATGTTATTGTGTTTAACAGTATATTTGAGGTTGGAAAGGAAGAAGACGATCCAATTTATTAAAATGATGTCTAGGTTAAAGGACCTCTTAAGAGTGTGATAAAGAATAGATAAATCGATGCTATCAAAAGCAGTAGTTAAATCTAGAAAAGCAGTATAAGTGTCAATTTTATGTTCGAAATTGTTAAAGATGAGAGAGGTAAATTCAATAAGGTTAGAAGTTGTAGAGTGAAATTTAGAAGCATAATGTTGTGACGGACTAATAGAATTTTTAACGTTAAAATCAATGTATCCTAAAAGCACTTTCTCGAAAATTTTAAGCATAGTGCAGGAGATGTATTGGAGATTTCATAGTTGACCCTTTGTGCCCTTACATCCGATGCCCGTTCGATTCTGGGGATACACTTTGGTAATCAAAATTTTTTCTCTGTCTTCCTATCGCAACGCGTTTCCGAGAAAAAATGCTGGTACAGGTCCTAGAAAATCATTTTTGCAATATTGGAAATTAAATTATATATATGTTGTGAGGGGTATGTTAATGAAGTTGAATCCGTATAGTTCTTAAACTGGCATAATTAAGATTGTAATTGGAATGGTGTGTCATTTATTTCACTTAATGCACTTTTGCAAACACTGCATTTTATTACAGGGACTATTCTATTTGCTATATAGACAGCTATATAGAAGAGCACATTCTCTTCCATAAAATGAAATTCTGGGGATAGAATAGTAGAAACTAAACTTTCAGGTACATCAGGTACATCAAACAATTGTTGTATGGAAGTTGCTTTTTCTTGTGTGTCTTTTAAAGATAATAAGACTTCATCTAGCTCTTCTTCACAATTTCCTTCATCTGATGCTCGGAGAAAATTATTAATCATGATATTTTTCAAACAACTAATCAAATGCAATCTGGATTCTTATCACTATGTCTTTTGCTTCGAACAAGCATCTGATGCTCGGAGAAAATTATTAATCATGATATTTTTCAAACAACTAATCAAATGCAAACAATCTGGATTCTTATCACTATGTCTTTTGCTTCGAACAAATGAAAAGCATTCTCTATAGGATCTTGATTAAATCTACGCATAAATACGAAATTCTGCTCTTTTTCAATTCAGTACACACTGAGATAGCAGATTTTAAAGAGATAATCCAACCTTTCTTACAATGAGTATATATATGTTTTTCCCTTGAGGATTGATAAAATCTCATTCATTAACACAAATGAGCATCTGTTTCCAGAAGTCAATATGTTCAGATGAACATTTAACTGCTGACAGCAAATTCTTCCTTGCAGTAATTGAAGAACTCTTAAACTATCAAATAGTTGATCAACCATATAAATAAATTCAGCAGTGTACGCAGCTTCAGCTTCAAAATCTCCAAGAGATGTCATCAAACAAATTTCTGCAGCGACAGAATGACAGTGTTTGTGCAGCATTTTACTTTCATTTTTCCATGGTCTACAGGACAAACATGCTGTAACGAAAGTTTTGGTGTTGCTCTAAATTGGTTTTTTTTCATCAATCAGATAATTATATATATATTTCCATTTTGCAACTTTCCTTTAAATGATATATAATTTTAACATATTATTTTTTAGTGACTCTAACAAATGCGGTGGGTCAGTAAAGAAGTAAATAGGTTAATCATTGACTACAAAGAAAGTATTTTCTTCTGACAGTTTTAGTTGTGAAAATAATTTCAGATTGTTTGAGCCCTGATCACACACTATAGCTAGTACCCTTAGTCCTATTTCTTGCATTTTTGTTATACATTGCACAATTACTTTTAACAATGCTTTACCAGGCATGCTATGATATACAAGAAAGTAACCTAATATTTGTTTCCAATTATTTTGTATCCCACGAGCCATAAAAACCAGAGCATGTGTGGCAATTCGACATTTTTCTGTTGATTCAATACTTATTTTATCTTCGTAACCCATAATATAATCTTTATTAGGCATATATCGTAAGGAAGGTCTTATGGCCATCTCATCAAAAAGTAAAACATATTGTCTTTTGGTCTCTTGAATTTCAAAAATTTCAGAATTTTCAGAATTTCAAAAATTTTTTCACTAAATCCTGATTCATTACAAATGCCTTGAATGGAACGTTGTAAATTTCGAATGGATGGCAAAAATAAAAACTTTTTAATTACCTTGTATGCTGCAGGACTTGTTAAATATATATTGTAAGCAAAAGCTTTATCTTTGCTAAACCATCTTCTATCTGTTTTACTTATACCAGAATTTTGCAATTGTGATAAAGCAAAAGCTTTATCTTTGCTAAACCATCTTCTATCTGTTTTACTTATACCAGAATTTTACAATTGTGATATAATGATATTATATAATGAGGACTTTATATTAGATTTCAAAGTGGACATATTTTCTATGAGAGACTGTTTTGCTGAACAACGTCGTGGAGTATTACGGAAAAATAACCTTTATTCAATCTGTAGAGTGATGTTTGTATTTTTGAATTTTTCTGGTTTTAGGAGTCCATTTATATGAGCATTCCTCAGAAACAACGTTTGGTGTAATCACATCTGGATAAATTTTTCTTTACCTCAAACCCATCACTTGGAATGCAATGTTCTACAGTTTCATCCATTGATTCAGCAGAAGTTTCAGGAATGGAAGATACTTTGTAACTGGAACTGTCTCTATTACATTCCATATCTACATCCAACTTCTCCATTGAGCTAAAAAGAAAAGCGAATTAAAATCATAATCTAAAAAATATTGTAATGTTATTTTTACTGCACTATTGGCAGTAAAAATTGTATATTATTTAAGTTATGTTGATATTTCTTTATGTATGAAATAATGCATACTTCACTATTTATCATATTATTACTAAACTCAACCTTATAAAAATATTTATATTCAAATTTGTATATTTTTTCATCTATCAACAGAGTTTTCAATAAACTTTTCCTGTAAAGTTGGTACTGATTCTGGCAGTAATTATTTTCTGAAATTATTCGTAAAATTTCTTTCTTCAAAATGATTACTGCATAAGTTATTTCATTATTCTGCTTGAGTTTTTTAGTTTTATATTTCCCAGCCATTTTTTCAGCCTACTCTCAATGAAAAATAATAGTTTTAATATTTCTGGTAATTGTTTAGTCACTATCATTGCAATATTCAAAATAACTTACTCTCAGATTCTTTAATTGGAAAGTTAAAAAAAAGACAATTTACAATTATTCGTATTATTATTACAGTGAAGTGCTTCACAAACTCTAATGTTCTTTCCCATTTGGTTAAACTTCAAAAAAAAAACGTTGAAAATAAAACAACTTTAAAATCGATAAAATATTAATGGCGACAGCTAAGAAACACGTGTTAAATCTCTGATATCTCAACAGAAATAATTGGTTATACTCATTACCAATAGGGGCAGCACTTCCATTCATCGCTAGTGTCGCATCTTGTTTTATTTAATCTATGTGCCCAACACTGTTGGGTCTCACTATAGAAAGAAACAATTTCAATGATTTTCTGTAATATCTGTTAAATTATTTAATAAATTTTTATTTTGATAAACAGGACATGCCGTTGAGATAATTTTGATCATATATTTTAATCTGATATCTGTTTAGTAATTTAAAAATAAAAAATATATTTAGAAAATAAGAGGTTTCGAAAGAACGGAATCGAATCGAGGCCCGAAGGAACGAAACATGGATTTCAACCAATCTCTCCCACATCTTGAAAACGGGTTTCCCATACCCAATCGGGAGATGTGCCCTAAGGGCCAGATCGATTGGGTGCCCTAAGGGTCCCCAATCGGGAGATGTGCCAAGTGTGCGACCTGTACGCGCACCTTCTTCCAGTGCGGGGATTCTTGGAAAAATGCCATCCCCACTGGGAGTCTCTTAGTGTACCAAGACACTATTATGACCTTATCGGCCCGGCTGCGGTTGCACAGATATAGAGTGCCTGCCGGCATAAACCCTCTAGCCACATCAAGGCGGGCTCCCCTTGGGTTTTATTACGCCGCCATATCCTCATGGGATATTCTGTATCTGGCGGCCCGGATATAATCTTTGGTTAGTTAGGTTAGGTTAGTTTTATTACGCCGTCATATCCTCATAGGATATTCTGTATCTAGCGGCGGCCATTTATAGCTCCCATCACAGGCTGGCCAGCACCCATGATGGGTGCTCCCATCACAGGCTGGCCAGCACCCATGATGGGGTCAACCAGATTGTTGAAGGATGGGGTTCAACAGGCCGGGCCCGGACCCCTCCTGAAAAACTAACTCCCATCACAGGCTGGCCAGCACCCATGATGGGGTCAACCAGATGGAAGGATGTGGGTTCAACAGGCCGGGCCCGGACCCCTCCTGAAAAATTGGAGGTGTGTGACAAAAATTGGAGGTGTGGGTCCCGCATGATGGGGTTAACCGGATGGTTGAAGGATGGGGTTCAACAGGCCATGATGGGGTCAACTGGATAGTTGAAGGATGGGGTTCAATGGGCTGGGCAGGACCCCTCCTGAAAAATTGGAGGTATGGGACCCGGATTTGAACCCGGTCAACCGGATGGTTGAAGGATCGGGTTCAACAGGCCGGGCCCGGACCACCCCTGAAAAATTGGAGGTGTGGGACCCGGATTTGAACCCGGATCCTCCAAGGTGGTAAGCCGAAACTTTACCACACGGCCATCCGGCCGACGCTCCCCTTGAGAGGGTATGCGCATATGTAGAGCGTAAAACAAAAACCGGAATGTTGGGAAGTAGGAGATGAGAAAAATAAGATATTAAAATATTCTCTTGAATTTAAGCCGTACCTAAATTTTACATCTTAAAAATTGGAATAAAAAGTGCTGCTTAAATTCGAAGTAATACGGTATATTATTGCATGCAATTTCTATAAACACATATATAATTTCTATATGCATTTAATTATAATTTTTAATTATTTTGTTATATTTATTATCATTCATTAATAAATAAAAAATTATTTTATATATTAATTAATTTGATTTAAGGCAAAATTAATATGTGCATTTGTGTGTCTATTTTTTATACAGAATAACGTTTCTATTATGAAGCTAAGGACGAATTATGCATTTTCCATAATTATTCAATTTTGGATTATTCAATCAACAGACGGTATGTACGAATTTTATTTATAGTAGATGAAATAACCATACAGAATAACGTTTCTATTATGAAGCTAAGGACGAATTATGCATTTTCCATAATTATTAAATTTTGGATTATTCAATCAACAGATGGTATGTACGAATTTAATTTATAGTAGATGAAATAAATTTTATATGTAAGAAATGAAATTTTATATTCTACGAAATATGGTAAATTATATACAGTCAAGTCATATTGATGTAATTGTATAAATAGAATTTACAATTACAGAATTATAGAATTGTTATAAATAGAATAGCATTAAAAGTAGCAATTCCAATTAATTATATTCAAAAATGAAATTATTTTCTCAATTAGTTAATCATTTATGGTTATATAATCGTAATGAATAAAAGTTTTCGATTATTAGGAAGAAAAATAAGTTTATAAATGTTAGATAAAATGTAATATAACTGCACAATAACAAATAAAGTTTATTGAATATACCAATGTAGTTTTTGTGATAATTTTTAAAAATTTTAAGTATGCCTTTATACAGCAAGTAAATTTTAATAAATTTATTTGCTGTATAAAAGCAAGCAAATTTATTAAAATAAATATTGGATTTTTATATAATCACTTGGAATTTTAATTCAATTTTATTTCAATCATATTTTAACACAAAAAGTATATTAACAACATCACATTTAAATAATAAAATAATCTTCCTTTTTATTAAACATGTACTAAAGGAACTATTATCGTCATTGATATGTAATGAAATAAACTTCAAAATCAAACTCGAAATATACAATATATATTTTGAATGATATTGATATCTATAGATGTGATATTACATTCAAAATGCATCGAATGTAATACTATAGATAAAAATATAATTGTGAAAAGAAAAAGCCTCTTATTTTCTAAATATATTAAAGAAAATCGTTGAAAGTTAAGTATTTGTCATTGTTAAATAGTTGAAATCATAAAGCCAATTAATTTTATCTGAAAATCAATTTCGATAATATGGTCGTCTACATAATGGATTTCATATTCATAAGATTTCATAAACGAAATTTATAAATGTGTTACCTCACTATTATTGGATGTTAAACGGGAATAGCTAAATCAAATTTAATTCATAATACCCCTAGTGAATTTCATGAAATTTATCTATTAGTTCAAAAGTTATTAGAACATATAAAGTCATACATTATGTAAGTTTCATTTTTCATCCAAAATTAGGTTAAACATGCAAATTATTGTATAGTTAATCTTCAATACCTAAGATATAAAATTAATTTTATTTAGATTAGTTTGGTTAAGCCACCATATCCTTATGGATATTCTGCATCTGGAGGCTGCCCCTTATAGAGCAAATCACATGATATGAGCAACCAGATGATTGAAAGATAGGATTCAACGGGCCGGTTCTGGATCCCTTTCGAAAATCTGGAGGAGTGTGACTCGAATTTGAGCCCGGATCCTCCAGGGCGGTAAGCCACAGCTTTATCATACGGCTATCCGACCAACTACTTTTATTTAGAATATACCAAAATATTATTATTAAAATAATATCAGAAATATTGAAAATTTTACATCCAGAAATTATGGAAATGTTATAAAGTATGAGAAGTGCAAGATGAATTACAATAGACAGTGGCGTTTTTAGAAGAGCAATGGACTTTATGATATATTCACGTGTTCAATTTATCTTGCACTTCATATACTTTTTCATGTTCACATCATTTTTAAAATAAATGAGTAAATCTACTTTTCAATCATCGATATTTATAATTATTTTTATATCTCTACTATAAAAATTCACATTCAATTCATCATATTGTATTTTAAAATATTCCTTAATTAGACAATTTTTCATATTTATTTTAATAATTCCACCAAAAAAATTATACAAAATATTCCATTAATCATTATTACATTTTTTAATTTTTAAATTTCAGTATTTACTTTTAATCAATATTTTAACCATCTGTTTAAATTTAGGAGATAAATTTCAGGAAAACCAGACCATAATAAGAGTATCTGCAGTTTCAGTAACTATGCATTTAAACATATTTTATAATAATCAAAAAATTTAGTAATGCATTAATTTATAATATAACATTATAAATTTTATGCAAATTTAAAAAATACATTAATTCTTCACAATCTGCACCAAGGAACCGCCTTACACTGTAATGGATATGGAAACCGAACAGCTCCTTGATGGCCATCAATTTAACTTATTCAAGACTGTTGTTGAAAAACTGAAGTTTATGAAGTAAATTTTATTTTATATTATACAATATTTATAATTGTTATGTTGAAAATAAAATAAATTTTATCTCAGATATAAACTAGATAAAGTAGAAACAATGTATGGAACTGAATTAGAAAACGGCTCCTGGAATGGATTATCTGGAATAATTCAAAGAAATGTATGTTTTAAATAATTTTTGGCAAGAATGAGATAAATTAATCAACTTAAATTATTATTCTTATTTTTAGGAAAGTGATATAGGTTTACCTTCTTTATTCATTACAATTGGAAGATTTCAAATAATGGATTTTACAGTTTCATTAGACATTGATCGACTTACCTTTGTTATTTCCAAACCTAAAAAAATACCTAAGTTTGCAACTATATTTAAACCTTTCTCGATTAAAGTAAGTATATTTCTGACTAAATCTATACATTCCTACTATACAGGTACTCCTCACTTTACGACCGAGTTCCGTTCCGACGACAACGTCGTTAAGCGAATTTGTCGATAAGCGAGGAGCTTGCGCCGAGAATATAGGAGCATTGTAAAATTATAAAACTAAAAATTATGCAACAAATTTCAAATTTATTCATAAAAAGACATAAATGTACATATTATCATTTGTTAAAAGTAGTCCAAAAAGTCGCAAGTAGCGAAATTAAAAATTTAGTAGCACTAAACTTTCAAAAGTAGCCCAATTTGCTACTTGTAGTCTAATCTGGCAACCTGTAACAAGCCTATAGTACGCTCAGTGCGCATGTCACCATTCCCCACTGACCGACACTCATGCTGGGAAAGGGGATTTCCCGAAATGCAGGTCAAAACTCGATTGGTTGTAAGTGCAAGGGATCGTTAAGCAAATAGGTCGTATGACCGACACTCATGCTGGGAAAGGGGATTTCCCGAAATGCAGGTCAAAACTCGATTGGTCGTAAGTGCAAGGGATCGTTAAGTGAGGAGTACCTGTATATACTATATTTTATAATGATAATTAATTTCATTTCTATTATGCATTTTTTGTTGATAAAATTATTTCTGAACATTGTTATTTAGGGCCGTTTGTAGGATTTTCGGCTTAATCTGCAGAATAGTTATCAGTAGAATAACTTTAACCCGTTCAAACATCTAAAGCAGAAATTCTTAACCTTTTGATGATTCCAGATCCCCAATGGATTGTCCAATGGTCCTATATCTCCTTCACTTGACTCTGAAAATAACCGTTTGTTGCGGGTATGATTTCCAAAGATGTCAACACTTGAATTTATTGTACATTAGAGATCGAGTCCCATACCTGATACCTCCAAGAATTATGGATACACCTTTTTAAGAATATCTGATCTAAAGATTATGTACAGAGTATTGCACAAGGAATAAGTAAGCTATCAGCCAGATAGCGTGAATATAGTTACTGCGCACGGGATTTATCATAGCAATTCGTTTGAGCACGAAGAACCAATTAAAGTATTGCACAAGGAATAAGTAAGCTATCAGCCAGATAGCGTGAATATAGTTACTGCGCACGCGATTTACCATTAGCAATTTGTTTGAGCACGAAAAACCAATAAATGTTATTTACAGTTTTTGAATATCTGCGGCTCAGCCTTTAGTTCATCATTTTTAAAAATATTCACCAATTACTGTATATTTATGATTAAGTATATATTTGCATAATACTCGAATATTTATAATGATAAGTATAGTGTTATCTGAAAATATAGGTCTGTATTTCTTGTTTATTATTTACTCTTGCAGATCAATATATCCAATACATGTGGTTTTTCAAAGTTGAAAAATTGAAAAAATATTTTGTATTTTATGCTGAAATTAGACTAATAAAAATATTAAAATATTTATCCATAAAGATAAAAAATTGCCAATTTCAATGCTTTAAAATCAACCATGTAATAATGAATGAGAGTTAATTCCATTTCAATTTGTCTTATTTTTTTTAATTCATTGTTCTTTCCTGTCGAGTAATAAAAATATATATTATGTTCATTATGTTATTTTTTTTAATAAATTAATATTTTATTTATCATAAATACAAAAATTTTCTCCCTACAAAAGTATTGAAAATTGTCTACTTTTATTTTTGAGTTTGTCCTAGAAAGAACTAGAAATGAATACTTTTGTTTTGTTAACTGTTTGCCACTTCCGGTTTTGACTAGGAAAAACTAGAAATTCCGGATTTTCAGTAATAAATTTTCGTTATTTCGAATTCAGCCTAGGAAATTTTAGAACATTCGACAAAAGTTAGGAGGCTCTTGTTCTGACTAGGAAATTCTAGTATTTACAGAAATCGGGCTTGTCCTGTAACATACATAAATGTAGGTAGGCCTCGATTAGTGCGAATAACTGGTTCCACGAATTTCTCGCACTAATCGAATTCGCTCTAATCGAAGTATTAACTCTATGGAAAATATGGTAATTGGTTCTTGCTTTGTGAGATTCCGGCCATTAGCTAACTTTACGATGAATAACCACATAAAATTAACACTAACTGTTTAAGAAATATTTATTTTCATATTTTACATCATTGTTCATCATCTAAATTAATAACTTACTAGGAATTGCGTCTCATACCATTATCAAACCAACCGCCAAATCAAAACAAAAATAGCGAATCGAAAGCGGAAGTTGAGCGCCGCTTTTCTGTCGCTCAATCACATCCATTTTTTGCTCTAGCGTGATCACTAACCTTTCGTTTTTTGTTTCCTGTTTTATCGTCAGAAGTGTTCTTCCTTTTATCCATTTCGATATAGTACTTTTTAAAAAAGAAAATACTGAACTACACTGTAGCAAAGCTAAATAATATTATATTGTAGTCGATAGCAAAGCTAAATAATAGTACAATAATGTAATAATAGTACAGTTAACGGCAAAAAGCCCATCTTTCTGATGTTTCACCCCTTCAAAGCCGTGTGACTGTTCTTGTACTGCTCCATGTCCAGTTTTACTAACCGAAAATAACGTAATTTGTTAATTGACATCATAAAAGGCGCTTTGTTAGTAAGACTGGTCTATGCGTACAACTCGCACTAATCGAATATTTGCTCGAAACGGTATCATTTTTATAAGTTGCACTAATTGAATATCGCATTATTCAAACTCACACTAACTGAAAAATGGTATCAATTTTATAAGTCGCACTAATCGAAATTAAACGGTATCATTTTTATAAGTCGCACTAATCGAATATCGCATTATTCGAATGTATCATTTTTATAAGTCGCACTAATTGAATATCGCATTATTCGAACTCACTGGTCTATGCTTACAACTGGCATTAATCGAATATTTGCTCGCACTAACTGAAAAACGATGCAACTCACATTAATCGAATATTTGCTCGCACTAACTGAAAAACGGTGACTCGCATTAAACGAATATTTGCTCGCACTAACTGAAAAACGGTATAAACTCTCATTAATCGAATATTTGCTCGTGCTTACAACTCACATTAATTGAATATTTGCTCACACTAACTGAAAAATGTATCATTTTTTTAATGTGCACTAATCGAATATCGCATTATTCGAACTCACACTAATCGAGGCCTATACTAATCGAAATCGCATTATTCGAACTCGCACTAATTGAGGCCTACCTGTATTAATCGAAATCGCATTATTCGAACTCGCACTAATCGAGGCCTACCTATTGGCAATATCGAAATCGCATTATTCGAACTCGCACTAATCGAGGCCTACCTGTATTAAATAAACAGATTTATTAAGAATATTAACAGAATAGTTATTTTATCAAATAACTGAATTAAAAAATGACTTTATTTTAGATATATAAATAAGCATATTTATTACATATTATATTAATAATAAATATTTTA